>JAYMTH010000623.1:0-19257 GCA_036897465.1 Pelargonium australe
CAATAGTCTGTTATTACCATAGTATTTTAGTTTATTTTTAATATATAGTACAAATAAATACATAATATTTTAGTTTTTATTTATTTATTTAAGATTATTTTTTTTACTCAACAAAGTTATAACATAACAATTTTCTTTTTAAATGTCATAACATAACACGTGTGAGAAAATATAAAGTTTTCATATGTTTTTGGAAAATAACACGTTCATTTTAAGTGATTTTTAAACAATGTATTTGCATTTTCTTCTTGAGGAAAAAATTAGTACTAAATAAAATTGTGTGAAAAGGATAATGATCCAAAACTATCTTTTTTGTTTGACTCCAGTCACTAAGCCTTACTTTATTTCGGAGCAATCAATTTAAGTTTGTTTTATTATGTTAACAAAATAATTAAAATGAGTTTTTCCTATACCATTCTTCTTCAACAACAAAAGCAAAAACAACACCAATACTCCAATCAAAAGTGTTTGGTGCTTCGGCGTAGGACAACCCCAAAATCTTTAATGTCATTGAAATCAACTCCGACCACGACGATATTGTTGGATATGATAATTTTTTATTATAATATATCGTACCATACGTTAAAAAGCATGTAATTGTAACAACTTTTAATTACAACAAAACAAATGCTCGTGTGACTAACAAAAAAAAGAAGAAGAGACACATGATTAGTCACTAGAATCGAAACAAAATAGGTAACAAAAAATAAAGACACATTATTAGCCGCTAGAATCTGAACAAAGTGCCTAATAGTAAGAAAATAACAAAACCCATTGTGAGGTACCTATTTCTAATTTTTAAGTAATGGTCTTCTATTTTTCTTCTTCTTCAGATGAGACATTGCATGAGAATACTTTAATACAAACAACAAACCACTTCTCAACCCAAAATATCCAATATAAACACCGATATCATCACCACTCATTTAATCCACATTCGACTGCATCACTAACAAAGCACAACACATTCACCACCCCCAAAGGAGCTTTATGAAAAAGAGAGAGTAATTAAATGAGTTGTTATGAAACAAAGTAAAATTAAGAAACTAATTTGGAATAAAACGAATAATTTAAGACTACTTTGGATCATCATCCTTTTCAAAACTAGGATTACGCATGAATTGCGGCGGACTAGAAATATTGTCCCGGACCGAATAGTATACGGTCCGATTTCCGATCCAAATATATTGAAAATATCAATCCGGTCCAAAACAGTGAAACCGACATTGGACCAAATAGAACCGGAAATTGATTTCGAGTTTTTAAAAAAGGAAAAAGGTCTATTTTATTTTCTGACTTATCCAAATCGTGCCATTTTAGTCCCTCACCTTTAAAACGTGTCGCTGCAGTCCAAAGGTTAGACGATGACACTTAAGGACATTCCGTCAATTTAAGTGACCAATAAGCAGCAACCTTTGGATTAAAATGACACTTAAATTGACGGAATGCCCTTACGGTTCTCATTTTGGAGAACCTTTAGACTAAAATGACACTATCGTCTAACCTTTGGACTACAGCGACACGTTTGAAAGGTGAGGGACTAAAACGACACGATTTGGATAGATCATAGACTAAAATGGACCTTTTTCCTATAAAAAATAAATTAATTTCTAAACCTAACTCTCACGCTCTGCTCACTCTCTCCGCCTCACACTCAGACACAGTCACAACACCGTGCACTCCGCCGCGCCGGCCACCCACCCACCGCGACGGCCTCCACCTCCTCTCAATCTCGGCCACCGCACTGAGCACTCCGGCCACCGCGCATCCAGACCATTCCGCCACCGATCGACCTCTCCGTCTTGCTCTCGACCTGAAGCAGCAACAACAAGCAGCCAACACCAACAGGTATATCCGATTATGTGGAAATTTTTATGGCTTGTGTTTTGATCATGTTGCTTACTACTGCAATGGAAATTCAGTTTATGATTTTGGAAATTTTGAAATGACTTGGTTGCTTACAGCATATGGAATGATTTATCGTGTATCTAGTATTGCAATTTGGTGTTAGAGAATATCTAGTAACTGTGAAGGATAAGTACATGAGTAATGTAATTTTGTGCATTTGTTGTATTTGGAAGTTTAGTTAAATGAAAAATTTGAGGGTTGGGAGAAGACAAGGTTGATTACATAGTATTTTTTTTGAAGTTTTGAAGTGGAGTGGCCTCAGGCTCAGGTAGGTTGTTGATAAATGACAAATGCAACTTATTGATTGCATACAAGTTATATTAGTTTGTTGTTGGCCTGTTGCTGTTGGTGTTGGAAATTGGGTTCATAAATACAACTTATTGATTGCATACAGGTTATATATTATCAATAATAGTATTGATTGCTTGTTGATGATTTTATAGAATGTATTAGAAAAAGGTTTCATCATTCATGTGAGTTAATTTTATCATATGATGTGAGTGTAGTGTAGTTATATAATCAACCAGTGGCAATGTAGTGTACGTGAATAGTTGATAGAAAATTGAAAATTCTTATTTTTTTAATGCGAATTCGGTCCAGATGGTCTATTTCGGTCCAGGTCTAGTTCGGTCCTCTCTGAATCAGTCCGGTTTCCAGCCCCACAAATCCTGTATTTCCAGTCTGGTCCGGTTTCGGACCGATGAATAGTCCTACTCAAAATAGGAGGACACTTGCTAAAATTTTATGTTTACTTTGGGCTTGGATAATTCTTCTTCCCTTGTAATAGCCACCACTTTTTTTCCCAGCAACCCAGCTTCATCTAGCTTCAACTTCTTTCCTTCTTATTTAGGAAGATACATACAGTTCTGGTTCTGAAAAGAAATGGCGAACAGCAAATACGAATACGTGAAGTCCTTTGAAGTCGACGACGAAGTGATGTTCCCCAATCTCTTCGTCGTTCGACTTGACGGCCGCAATTTCAAACGGTACTCTACTTCCTCACCTTTTTCACCTATTACAAATTTGTGCTTAAATGGTTACTTTTCTCTTACTGCTTCATTGATTATAGAAGCGTGTTCCACAATTCACTGACACGATAATCGTTTGCGGGGCATTTGGTAGGTTCTCTCACGTTCATGAGTTTGTGAAGCCCAACGACCACAATGCTTTGCATTTGATGAACTCATGCGCGGAAGCCTTGCAAGATGAGTACCCGGATGTAGTCTTTTCGTATGGATTCAGCGACGAGTTCAGGTACTGCAATTTGTCTCTGCTCTTCTTTTTCTATCATTTTCACTAGCATGCTCGTAGTGACAATTTTTTTGTTGAAGCTTTATGTAAACTCTTACTGTTGTCGATTGTGTGTCTTCTACAGTTTTGTTTTCAAGAACACATCCAAGTTCTACCAGAGACGCTCCAGGTATCTGTTTGCAAATTTTGGTTTGGTGTATTTTTATGTGGGGATATAGTCTTTGACTCTTTGTAGGATGCATTGATGATTAGTGATTGGGGTTATTTTGTTTTTTTTTTTTTGGGCCAAAATTTTGGTATGATGAATATTGAATAGTTATTAAGAATTATAATCGTCAAACATAGAGCAGATGATGCAAGTGTCTCTTATTTTGGTTTAAAAGAGTTCAATATCTTGGAGATTAGATATATTTTAATATCAAATTAAAAAACATTGAGTTTCAATTTTCAAATGAAGAAAATTAACTAAAAAGTAAAATATCTATAGTAAGTATCACACCCAAAAGTCTTACAAATCTCAGCCAGGCTATATCTTCCTCTGGCTCTTTTTTCCATTGAGGCTATTTGGAATGGGGAATGAACCAATCAAGATATGTGTATAATAATTATTGTTTGGTCATGCCGTGACAACACATTGATTTATATGTTTGTTGTATGTATGTGATAAAATAGAACAAAGTAGTGCTAGTCTAGCTCATCATGTGTCTTCATATAATACTCCTTGCAGTAATGCATATATTTGTATAAAAATTTATGTATCCCTGGGTTAGTTATATCTACTTGCCTAGTTCAGTTAACAAAAATAGGCCAAGTGCTTTGTCAATTATCTTACCCAAGTGCTCATCATGGTAGTTATGCGTTTACATGTCATAGTATCCTTTTGGTTTGGGTTTCACGTCAAAAAAATAAAAGTATATTTTTGACCAGCTACCTAACTTGACTTTGCAGCAAAATATTATCCTTGGCTGTCTCATTTTTCACTTCCCAATATATCACAAAATGGAAGGAATTTTTCCCTCAAAAGAAGTTGAGATATCCACCCTCATTTCTCGCACGTGTCATATGTTGTGCATCAGTTGAGGTTCTTCAAGCCTATCTTGTATGGAGACAAAATGTTTGTGAGTAGTCACCCAGTGTTCTTATCAGTCTAATCACTAAACTCATTTCTAGTATTTTAATATCAAAATTTTGTTGTTGATTTTGGATTATATGTGATTTATTAAACTAGTGTACTTAAAAATGATAATCTATCCTTATTGCAATTCTTTTGTTTTGCAGGCCATACTAGTAATCAGTTTGATACATGCTTCTGGAAATTAATTGAATGTGGAAAGACTGAGAGTGAAGCGCTGGAAATGTTAAAGGTATTAGTACTCATTATGTTCTGTTCTTTCTTTGCTATTCAATTGACACCCCTTAAAGGTAATTCAATATTTTGAAATTGCACCTCACTAACTAAAAACATATGACCTACGTTTGTCCTTTTTCATGCCAACATAATGTGATACTAAAAAGCTATATTGTTACTAAGTTTTTCTCAGGATTGTTTATTTCTTCTTCCAATTGGCTTGTTTATGAACTACTCAACCATTTTTATGTTTTTATTTTCCCGTTGAATGAGAAACACTGCTGAAATCTTGTTCAGATGAAATAAATTATCTTAAAGACTGGCTTCTAAGACTTGATTTCTATCGATTCTGTAGTTCCTACTCTTTCAGTTAAATTAATTCATTTTTCAATAGTTGGGGCAGAAGCGAAATCTTCCTTCAATACTTTTGTGTTTCAGAGTTCCATTCCAACCTTCTCTGTATAATTATGAATGTATTGTTGTGCTCGTAGCAAAATCCCGTTTGCATCTAAGTAGGGCACTTAGATGCTGCTTTTTCAACCAATTTCTTTCTGTTTTTATTTTACAGTTTAATAGGGATATGCACTGAGCTGACATCTCCTGTGAATAAAATAAGTTTTCTTACACTTGCCTTTTGAGACGTGCTTTTTATTAATTTTATACATACTAGTCATCGTTCAAGTAGACCAGTTTCTTGAACTGTTATGGACACAAACACTTACGTGTTGCTGAAGTCCTTTACTACATTTTGTATACAAATCATTGGGTGCATTGTGCTCTATTAACAAAACCAGTTATGTTGCCTATTTATCTCGTGTCTCTGAAAATTGCAGGGCACTAAGAAGCAAGAGAAAAATGAGCTCCTTTTTCAACAGTTTGGTATTAATTATAAGAATCTTCCTGCAATGCTCCGTCAAGGATCATGCATTTTCAAGACCAAGGTATCTTCTATAAATAACATGAAGTTTATGCTATTTAGGTTGTCTCTGGTTGTCTTCAAGGAGAATAATTTTGGGGGAAGTAGTTTTTGAACTTTTATTCTGTTTGGTGCACTTGTGCTCCTTTTGAATCTTGAAACAGTTGAGCAAAAGAAACATTAGAGGAAGGACTTATTTAAGTTGGAAAATTTTAATTTTTCCTGTTTTACTGAACATTTAGTTCAATATCTCCAAAATCCACATGGAGATCTAGGAGATTCAGTCTATGGAAAACTTAATATGAGTATAGTGCTTCCTTAGAAATCTCAAGAGGACAACTTTCCGAAAAAGATACCGTTTTACAAAATTATCTTAAATGGGAAACTTGTTCTCTATGAACAAAGGCTCCCTTATCATAGTTTATGTGATTTGTTACTCTAATGCCCTGAGATATCTCATGTTCATTTAGTCTATGGCAAAGTTTTCAATTCTGAAGAATGCTGTATTAGCTCTTGAAATTATAACTCTAGATCAACAAGTATTCTGTTCATTTATTGTTTCGTTATGAAATAATAAAATGCCCAAATGGCACTTATATGATATTACTAATTATATACTTAGATTTCTAGAACCATGTATGTTTATTTTCAATTTGTCAATCTGTAACTACTAATCAACTTTATCCAGGTGGAAGATATTGTGAAGTACAGTGAGAATGGAAGTCCTATTAAAAGATTGCGCAAAAAGCCAATAGTACTCCATTCAGAGAATATAGCTGCTAGAAGTTTCTGGAATGAGCACCCAACTCTTATTAAGGAGCTGGGTTGTTTTGAAGAGGACATCGGTACAATAAAACCAGAGTACATCAAGTCTTTCCAATCAGAAAACAAGTTAATGCCATTTACGTGGATTGTAATTAGGATTGATGGCTGTCATTTTCACAGGCAAGTTCTTACATGCTTCATGTCGTGACCTTTTCTTGCTTCTATTGAATTGGTTTTATTATGTTCTGGGTTCCTAATCAGTGAAAGAAACTGGGATCAATATTTAGTAAGCGCCATTGTGAAAAAATATTTATATAACCTGTTATATTTAGTTTTTATTTCAGTTTTGGTATGTTAAGGTTATATAACGCTCACAATAGTGTTTTATTATAGAACTGACTCTCTGGCTGAGTTAATTTTGTCATGGAGAATGTTTCTCAGCATAAGAAAGTGGCACTGCAGATGTCCATTACTCTGATCAGTAATGTTCTCAATGATTTAAGATTATAGGTCATAACATTTGAAAGTTGAGAGCACATCTACCTTTTTTCTTTTGTTTAGTCAGATTGTTGAGGACATAAAGAAGTCAACATGACTCATTAAATTAGTGAAAGAGTAAGTGAATGAGATTGGAGAGTAAAATTATGGGTCAACCCTGAATTGTCTGCCATAGTTCATATTGACGTGTGATGCATGGAATCTTGTTGCTTGATGCTGCAAATGATAATAGTTCAGTTGTGTGGCTTTTGATAGATTTTCAGAAGTTCATGAATTTGAGAAGCCGAATGATGAGCAAGCTCTGAACCTTATGAACTCTTGTGCAGTGGCTGTTTTAGAAGAGTTTGAAGATATAATCTTCTCTTATGGGGTCAGTGATGAGTACAGGTATCCAATTTGCTTTACATAGTTAGCTCAACTTATGAATTTATCTGTTCGCATAACAGACTGTCTTTTTCTTCCAGCTTTGTACTGAAGAGGGATTCTCAGCTCTATCAAAGGCTAGCAAGGTTTCTCTTCTTGCATTTTAATGTTATTAAATTCCATTTCTGCTTATGCCTGTGTGGTATTAGGATGAGAGAATAAAATGAACCTCTCTCTCATGGTGCATATCCAGCAAAGTCTGGACATGGCATTTGAAGGGTCCTGTTAAGTGACAGGTCCCTCATGACATTTTTTTGTTTGTTTGAAATTTTATTGTTCTTAAATCCATTTCTTTTTATGCCTACGTGGTATTAGGATGAGAGAATAAAATGAATCTTTCTCTCTCTCTCTCTCTCTCTCTCTCTCTCTCTCTCATGGTGCATATACAGCAAAGTCTGGATATGGCATTTGAAGGGTTCCTCATGACAGTTTTTTATTTTATTTTTTGAAATAGAAGTATATCTTAGCTGACATTTGTGTGTGGAATTCAACTGTCTTCAGTTTTTTTTAACACTATGTTTGTAGTCACTATAAAAAGTTATTTTAGGTCACGCTCTCTGCATTTGCCATGCTCTCAAAATGGATGTGTGGTAATTTGATCCATTTCCTTGTATGGAAGTAGATTTGATTAGATTGCAAAGTAAAGTCTTTTATGATGTTGAAGTTTAAAGTTGAGCACTTGCCAAAATGAGGATGCATACTAGAGTCTGATTTTTGGACTTAGCTGTATGGATGTTGAGATGTTGATTCACATGAGAGCCTATTTGGCATCTGCTACCACTTATCATTTGTTGGACTATCCTTTATGAGAACAGTAACCCTGATTTCATTCCGGAAACTATACATGAATGTGAGCTTAATATCTTTCATCTCTCCAAGGAAAAGAAATAAAAAATTATTTTCATCGTGGCGTTTTAACATTATGTTCAATTTGGTCCTTTTGATGTTCCATTTCATAAGCTATTGTACTTATTGTTTGGATTTGTCTTGCAGTGGAATTGTTTCTGCCATTGTATCATATTTTACTTCCCTCTACATAATGAAATGGAAAGAGTTCTTTCCTCGGAATGAATTAAAGTACACACCTTCTTTTGATGGACGGGCTGTATGCTATCCATCAAGTGAGATCGTTCGAGATTATCTTTCATGGAGGCAAGTAGACTGTAAGTATTTTCTTTTCTCTTCTTTAAAAGTGATAATCAATATTTGAGTTACCTTAAGTTGTCAAGGGAAACCAATAAATCTGTTTTTCTACTGAGGGCGTCAATGTTTTTGTCTTAATGAAACTAATCTTCCCTTCCTCATGTTTGATTTGTAGGCCACATCAACAACCAGTATAATACTTGTTTTTGGATGCTTGTTAAGTCAGGAAAAAGCAAACGTGAAGCTCAAGAATTTTTAAAGGTTCTAAGCTAGTTCATACTTGCTAATTGAAATTAAGTTATCAAGGAACATTTACATCCTTGCTCTTTGCCTACTTGGTCTTCTTGCTTTTAGAAAATGTTGGATGTTGACAAATTTATCTTTTCATTTGATATGTTGTTATAGTGAAATCCTGAGAGTCCATGTCTTCAGGTTTGATGCGTTATTGGCTGAATGCATACATAAGTCTCAAGCTTTCTGTTTAGCTATATTAAAACAAAAGGGTCTTCCATCAATTATCAATAGCGATGCTATCCTATATTGATTAAGGACCCTGAAACAGATCTTGTAAATGTGATCATTTTGATGCTGGATACTTGCTCAAGTATAAAATGCTCGCATTTGCTGTTGTTGTACTGTTGCTCCCTCCTAAGAATCTGTCATCTTATTAAGCATATTGGTGTGACATTATTACATATGTTTTCCACAGTCTCAATAACTAATGAAACCAATATTTGGAAGATATTGTCTTCTTGAGTCCTAACATTTTGATGCTCGGTTTTGCATAATCATCCTGCTGTGTAGGGTACTCAATCAAAGGAGAAAAATGAACTGCTTCTTCGGCAATTTGGTATTGACTATGAGACACTGCCACTCATGTTCCGCCAGGGTTCTTCTGTTTTCCGGGATAAGGTTGATTTTGTCTTTTATTTAGAACTGCATACTTCATTATGCTTCTGCGTATCATATGCTGGAAATAAAACATCTGCACACACGGTGCACATGATGAGACGCAGATGAAGGTGTCTGCTTATTTCTTTAGCATGAAAATTGAGCTGGCTTGGTTGAAGCTATAATAGGCGCATGGGACTGGACCAGTCCATGCATGAATTTATATGCCTATCTAGTTAAACAAATGTCGATCCTTGCACGCTTTTTTTTCTAGAGACCCGCATCATAAACTGTCTACGATTATTGGTAAAAGTGACAAATCGTTGCAATGTTGGCAATTAAGAATTGCTCACCAATAGATGAATTCTTTCAGGTTACATTGGGTTCTCCAGGACTACTAGATAGATCAGTACACCCTGCTGTTTCATTATAGTCTTGTGATTCTATCTAAGTGAGCTTAGATATTTGTTTCATATGCAGGATAATACGTATGAAAACACGGATTCTGGTGAACAATCCAAGGAAAACGTTGTGGTGGAATACTGTAATATAATTGAGCAAAGCTTTTGGAAGGCACACCCAAGCATCCTTGATGAGAAGCACCTTATCCCGTGAAGCGCAGGTCTGCAGATTTTCTTGACCTTTTTCAACAGCAACAACAACAACAAAAAGCTTAGATTTGATATGTTTGGACTTGAAGAACCCGTGTTGCAATTTTGTTTGTTATATTTTTCTCACTTGTTGCATCAACAACAAAAAATGAAGCTTATATTTGATGTGTGAAGAATGTTGCAAATCTGTTCGTGTATGGTAGTATTAATGTGCACAGAAAAACTTGGGAGTTACTTATTACGCCAACATAGTTTATCAAGTACTTGTACAGTTTCGTAAGTAGTCGAAATTTCGTTTGTGAACTCAAAGACGGAATGAAGTTTATGTTAATTGTTAAGCGACACTAGCATAAACTTCATATGGTTTGAAGTTGGTAATTTTTACTTATCTCACCATCTTGCTTTATTCATTGTTCAATTCATCGTTCCATTCTTCTTTTTCACGACTCTTTATAATATTTTTGCCGAGTAAACTCAACCATATATCCATTATAATATTATTCATTGTTCAATTTATTATTTTCACGACTCTTTATATATTATAATATTTTTGCCGAGTAAACTCAATCATATATCCATTTTCATATTCTTCGTCTGATTACATCTTCATTTTAGTCTTGCGACACAAGCGTACTCTCTTCTTAACCATTCATTCTCCTCCACGCCACGCATGTGTACTATGTATGTGTTAAACACACATCCCCCAATCGTCTTCCTATCTAACTTGACGGCTCCTTAAAGTAAGGAGTAATGTCACCAAACAAGCCCTTAATGCTATTGAATACTAGTAAAATTCTAAGCCGCCACGGTCAACGTGTAGCAATGACTTTGATTATAGGAGAAGAATAAGTGAATGGATCCGGTTCGCAAAGCGGGTCAGGTCATGTCACGTTGTCCACGTGCTTCTGAACGAATTTACCAATATGCCCTCTACACGTCTCCTAAATGACAAACTTTACCACCTCAACATTCTTTTGGTTGTTTCCGTTCTCATTTCGCATTCCCAGAAAAATCAAAAACCAAAACCTCAGTTTCTTCGGTTCTTTGCTTCACCCCCAAAATCCAACCCCAACCAAAACCTGTTGCCTGAACAAGAATATTCTCAATTTTCTTCCTCCAAGGTACGTTCTTTTTTTCTTCTCCTCGAAATCGCAGTCCAATCCAATGTGTGTGTGATTCAGTTTACTTACTTTGATGTGTTTGGCTACCGAGAAAGAATGAGAAAATTGAAGTTTCTGATTTCACGATTTATTTCCCTTTTCCTCTATTCTGTACCTCTGATCTTTTTTCATGGAAATTGGAAATTTCAAGTCCTATGTGAGAAGCATTTTGGAAAATTTGATAATTGAAGGATCATCCGATGCAGCAAAATTAAGTTCATCTCAGTATTTAAGAGACGCATTTTTTTTTTTTTTTTTTTTCCTTTTTCTTTATCCAGTGGCTTCCTTCTGTTTCTTCAATCTGGCACTGATGGTCAACAAGTCTCTGTAGCTCCCATATACCAATCCGAACACTGATATCTTGATCTTATTGAATGCTGAAGTGGTTCTTTTTGCTCATACTTGTTATTTTAATATTGTGCGTGAAATTAAATTGTCTCTAGTTCTGTAATGTTGTTTTGTTTAATGTTGATTTCATTGTAATGTTTGCACGAGGATTGCAATAGGTTGTCTCTTACACCTTTCTATTATTAGTTTTGTGTATGGATTAATGATGGCGTGCGTCATTGCAGTGTTCCCTTTTTAATTCACAAAGCGGGTGCCGTGTGATTTAGTGAGGGCATGGTTAATGTCCCATTTCTCATATTAGTTACTACATACTAGTACACCATCAAGCATGATCCCCGATTCTTTTTGTTATAAGCCAGTGAACATTTTGAGGCACTTCATTTTTGTTAAAAGAGAAGATATACTGATTTTGACCAATTAGTATAGATATTTAGGATGCTGCGATGCCACCTTCGATAGGAACTATAATAACATAGATGGCTGTTTTCTTTCATTTTATATTAAGTCTTCCTCGTTCCTATCTCTTATTTTTATTTTTATTATCATATTTATCATTCTAGACCTCTATTGATGAAGTTTATTACTGCGTTTTGTTCTATTGTTTCTAGGGTTTTGATAATAGAAAACATATGAGGATAAACATTCTCATTATATTTCTTGCCCTACATATTTCTTTTCAGCAACTAAATGGTGTAGAAGTGATTTTACTTCATTTTGGACATCCCTGTACTTTTCTTAATTCCTACATGTGCTCTCCTCAGCTTTCAGTTTTGACTTTTGAGCTTGTAAATGCACAATATAACCCATCCTTTTATTTTCAGTGTTTGGTTCCTCTTGCATTAAGGACAGATGGAAGTTTCAACCACCATTGAATTTTAGAATCAGTGTCTAGATCACTCCAAGATCAAGGACAATTCGATCCCAAGGAGTACTACTAATTGTACTTCATACGTGCATACATACCATAGCCTATTCTCGTAGCGCCAAGATGGTTGGCATTTCAATGGTTCAGGTCTCGACAAGCGCCACCGTGCTATCTTCATCATTGACCGCCTATCCTCGAAGTTCTTCAAATTTCTTGCCTTATCTTCCATTTAAACCACAAAGAAAACTAACTCAAGTAAAAGCAATGTCTGCTAATACAGGACATAATCAACCACCCTCTTCTTCAGAAAAAAAGAATCCACTTGCAGTTATTATGGATATTCCTAAGAATATCTGGAAGCAAACATTACGTCCACTGAGTGATTTTGGATTTGGTCGGAGGAGCATTTGGGAAGGTGGGGTGGGGCTGTTCCTTGTGTCAGGCACAATTATCCTTGCACTCAGTTTAGCTTGGTTGAGAGGGTTTCAACTGCGGTCTAAATTCAGGAAGTATTTGGCAGTGTTCGAGTTTTCTCAGGCCTGTGGTATAAGCACAGGAACTCCAGTGAGGATTAGAGGAGTGACTGTTGGCAATATTATTCGTGTTAATCCTTCCCTAAAAAGTATTGAGGCAGTTGTTGAGGTGTGTTATGCCATCATTATTTACCTATATGATACATATTTTATTTTGAAAATGGTAATTTTGACTGTAGTCAATAAACATTTTTTCTTCATAATATTAATTAATGCTTATATATATCACCTTTTAATTTTAGGTAGAAGATGATAAAATAGTCATACCTCGCAATTCCCTTATTGAGGTGAACCAGTCTGGCCTTCTCATGGAAACAATGATTGATATAACACCTCGTGATCCTATTCCAGAACCTTCTGTGGGGCCTCTTGATCCAGAATGTGTCAAAGAAGGTATAATTGTATGTGACAAGCAGAAGATAAAAGGATCTCAAGGGGTAAGTTTGGATGCATTGGTTGGAATATTCACCCGTCTTGGACGTGAAGTGGAGGAAATTGGTATTGCCAACACCTATGCACTTGCTGAACGAGTTTCTTTAGTTATCGAAGAGGCAAAGCCGCTACTTTCAAAGGTTTGATGTACCCTCTTTACAACCTATTAGCTACTCAATTTTTGCATTTTCTACTGGAAAGAAAATGGACAGTTATATTCCTTGGCATAACTCCAAGTAGTTTCTTGGATTATGAAAATTTTATTTTCAACTTGAGATGGGGCCAACATAATCCACATTGCTCATCAAAATGGCAATTAGTACTTAAGTGTAATTTTTTTTTAGAGAACTGCTTTACAGCGTTTCCATTTGGGAAGACTGAATGGGTTTTTGGAGATAACTAAATTTGCATGTGTTGATTCCACCTTTTATAATTGTGGAACATGGCTAATTTGCGGTGCCATACTGCCATACCCTTGGGAGATTGGTCAAATCATCATGTTTATGAATTATGTTCACTTTTTGCTCATCTTGGAGATTTTCTTCAATATTTTTTTTGCCTTCTAAGTGCTTCATTTTATTAAAAAGTTGGGGAGGAAGATTTGATATAGTGGAACTTTTTGGACTACATTTTGGCAACATATGAGTGAGTTGAAAAAAGCCTTTAAAGTTCTCAAGTTCTCTTCTTTTTCCTTTTTCTCTTTTCCCATTGTTGCAAGTGGAGTATAATGACTACAAAAACATAACCACTCGTGATAGCTCAGATTTCATATCATATTCTTTCCTTGATTGATTTCTTTGAAAATATCTTGCTAATCTCTGGATAGACTGAAAATTGAATAGATCAGGACTATTAAGACCGCAAATAGGAAGTATGTGTTGTGCCAAATTAGGAGCAAAAATAAAGTGTTTCATCTGTTCTGTAGCAATTAGTCTTTCATCTTCAAAGTTTCTGTTTACTGTAACTGCTTTCGTCACTAATCTCAGGCTTGCTGGATTCTTATACCTCGTAGGTTGTATGACAAGTATGAATATGAAACTCTTAGTTGCAGAATCTGACAATGAGTAGTAACTCTGACAATAGTAACTCTGACAATGAATGAGTCTAGCATGCAATCAAATTATTATCTTCTGAGTTCTCTCTCTCCCACTCTAATTATTCCCTTCACATATACTCTAATAGCTTTGGCATGGCATTTCCTGTTATGAATCACATTTTTTTTTGTGTTTCCATGGGGATCATTTTTAGATTTGGTTCCACTGGAGCATCAGGATTATGAGTACTAGTTCTTTGTATGCTGTGAACTGTAAAAAGCTTAAGACGCATAGCAAAATCGTAGTTGATCAGACGTGAACTCATATTATAAGATTATTATATTTTGTTTTCACTTGTTGATAACTAAATTTAGCATATCATGTAGCAATATCCAAAGTTTCAGTCAACATATAATATATTTTCATTCAATCACTGTTGGCTTTGATGTAGTAATGTCCAGATTGAAGCCATGGCCGAAGATGTTCAACCTTTGCTCTCTGAGGTTCGTAATAGTGGTCTTCTGAAGGAAGTTGAGACTTTAACCAAAAGCCTAACAGAAGCGTCTGAGGATTTGAGGTGAATCTTTTGTACCACTCGTCATGTTATGATTGGTTCACTTAATGCATTGTCTTACTCTTCACTCTTCACCACCAAAATGTCCTTAAATGCACTCTATCACCTACAATGTACATATTTTGATAGCTTGGTCTGGTATACCTTGAAGTTGTACTATGAGCATGTTTTCTGTACATAATGAGGCGTGGGGAGGTTTGATGAATATTGTTGGCGAAACATATGTGTGGTGTGCTGATGGATTAAAGAAACAGCTTCTGTTAAGCACAAACAGAAATCCTCTCCGTTCACAACGAATAGTTTCCTGACAGTCGGACAATTCTTTCGTTTCATGCAGGAGGGTGAATTCATTGATTATGACACCTGAGAACACTAAACTCATTGAAAAGTCTGTTCACTCTCTGATATATACATTGAAGAACGTCGAGGTAAAGACCCTATGAATTGACAACTTCTATCCTATGGAAAACATAACGCATGCAAGTTGTTTTGCTTAACTTTGAGAATTTGCGTTTTTCCTTGTTTCTATGATTGCAGAGCATAAGCTCGGATGTTCTGGGATTCACCGGCGATGAGGCAACTAGGCGGAATCTGAAGCTGCTTATCAAGTCCCTGAGCAGGCTAGTTTGAAGATCGAAGGGTCAAATTGGAATAGTTGCTTAATCCATTAGCGTGTAGAGGAAAACACAAAAACCCAGTAATTGGTCTTCTTTTTGTGGTAGCAGATTTTGGTGCATTCTTTCAACTGAATTTTAGAGGATTTTTCTTGGCATTTTTCCAATGTCCATCTTTAGCACTAGTTTTCTAGACTGCACATTCCATTTGTATCAAAAGATAATTGGACCCAAGAAGACTAATAATCGTTTCCAGATAAATGATGTTTTGGAGTTTCAGCTATTAGCACATATATGTAGAGGTGGCAATCGGTCGGATCGGATTGAAACATGAGATCTGATAATATTTCGGGCGGGATCAGATAAATCCGCTCATTTTACACTTAAATGGCTGGATTTGTTCGATCCAATCCGATTCGGATCCAGATTGCCTGCTATATAAATATGATGCAACTGTAATGCTATTACAAAAAAAATAAAGCTGCAAAATATTTTCATTTGTTTTAAAAAAAATTGCACCAGCCGGGAATCGAACCCGGGTCTGTACCGTGGCAGGGTACTATTCTACCACTAGACCACTGGTGCGTTGTTGGTTAATAAAATTATTTAATATATTTAAAAAGCTCCATTAATTGTTGTAAATTACGTTTATACCCTCTCGTATGTGTTTCGTTACGGGTCACATGTATGTATGTATGTATATATAAAGTCTCTCTCTCTCTCGGGTCGAGGCTGTTCTTGTACAGACGCTGCTCACTTCTTCTCCTCCTGCAGGACCGGACCGAACCGAACCAGACAGTTAGTTTCTTCTACATTATTCACTCTCACAATTTGATTTTCTTGGATTTTTATCATTCCTTGATGATTCTTATTCTCCTGGTTCCATCTTCTTCTGTTGTGTATTCGATATTTAATTATTCCGATGGATGATTTTTTGTTTGTTTTTAATTTGGGTCTCGAGTCCTGTTTGACGGCATCAAACTTTAGGTTAAACTTGCTGATTTAGGAAATTTGACATTTCTAGACCTTTTTCTGATTTTTGTTGCTACCTTCGACCTGGTTATTGTAAGTGTCATGCCATGTTTTGTTTCTGATTGTTTTATTGTTTAAATCTGAAATATATACTAAATTAGTTCGTCCCAAAATGTATGCACATAGTATTAAATTGGTTGTCCCAACTTAGGTGCCCACTTTCCCTTTTAGAACGAAAGAGATTTATGCTTGGATTGCTAATAATAACTTTAAAAATGAGTTTGAGTTTGTTACGACTGATGCACATATGAGCACACGAGCTACCGTCACAAGGTAATTGCAAAGAGTTAAATTTATTCTTAATTTGGGATGACCTTCCTTGGCACGAGGTAATTGTCGAGTAAAGGAGAAAAGTAGTATTGTTATAGCTGTAGAATATCAAATCAAACTGATGACAAACTACTGCAGTCACTTAAGTACAGTTGTTATTAGCAGTGGGAGTATGTCTGTGGCTTTGGTTGAACTTGGGAAACCCTTTGTTTATGAACACGTAAACTAGAGTTTTAGAGTCATAGGCCCTTTAGAAACAAAGCTTGCTAGTGGAATTCAAGACTGCATGTGTTGTTGTGTCCAGGAAATATATGATGACGTACTGATTTTTTATCTATTTATCAGGATTTGATGGCATATTTTGTTTTTGGTCAATTGGTTATGATCTTATTTTGCAGAATCTTCTTCAGGAAATGTAAGTTGCTTCTAGTTTTAAATTTTGATGTGTTTTACAAAATTACATAGCCTGAACGGATGATGGAGTTTCAGTCCAAGAAAGAGGAAGAACATGTTTGTAAAATAATCGATCTAGAGAATTTGAGCGGAGATGATTGTTGTACCTGAATAAATTTTGCTTGATTCATGTAATAACAATAACATACAATCATCTTTAGTCTGGAGAACCTTTGTTTTGACAGTGTTTTTATAACTTTCTAGGCTTGCTCCCTTGTTTTGGGATATCTTTTCCTATTATGTTTGTATTATGATTTTTTGGTCATGAAAGATGGTTTCGGATTTGGAATCTCATTCTCATTCTAAATTTAAATCTGAACGCTGCTTTAGTGTATTTGCTTTTTATCTTGGTTTCGTGGACTAAATTTGAGAATTTTTTTGTAGGGAAGATTAAAAAAGAGAGAACAAGAGAAAGAGGACATTGAACAAAGAAGCTACTCGTAAACAAACTGCCTAGTAGCTTTCCTCAAAATGGCCTCAAGCATGCTTACACCAACTAGACTAGAAGTTCTCTGCCTCTTCCGCTCACTACTAAAAACAGCTCGACAGTTCAGCGACTACAACATCAGAGAGTACACCAAACGCCACACAATTGACGGTTTCCGTCAGAACCGCCAACTCTCTGATCCATCCACCATCTCCACCGCTTTTGCTGACGGCAAAGCACAACTCGAGGTTGCCAGACGCCAAGCACTAGTGTACTCCCTCTATGCTCCCAAAGTCAAAAGTATCATGGATATGAAGATTTGAGGAGGACAAACCCAGGAATTCTATGTTATTTTGTACCTTCTATATACTTGATTATTTATGATTTATTGTCTTGAGATGAGATGATTATTGTACTGAGCAAATGTTATTGTTATAGGATAGCTTGGTATTTTTATGTTGACCACTAATAATGGGCCAGTTTTTTGTTCCCAGTGGAATAGAATTTAACATTTTCCTGATGGTGATAATGTTTTTGCTGGATTGGTTTCTTGTGTCAACTTGAGTTTTTATGAGTCAAATCTGTTGATACAAGCTCTAAGAGTACATGTAGCTATGTTTTTGGATTTTGTTGAAGTTTTTGCACAAAAGTGGATTTGAAGTGCATTTTGCTGCTAGAACTATGTCAAATAAATTGTCCAACACTGTGGAACAATTGACTTAAAGTGTTTGCTACTTCAAATGTCATGTTTGAGCTTCGGTTGGTACGTACTGTCACGTCCCAAAAGAATGGATTAATCCCCGGCGCGTTAAGGGTGGTCTTTGTCATGCGACATGCTCCTATACTTGCGAGACGTATGCTAATTAGTGTATATTTGTGCAAGTATAACCTCATTTGTCCGAATATGTGCTTATATTGCTTGACACCCATGAAAAAGGTTGGGCCCTATCTCCGGAAACGGGAGATTTGGGGCGCCGCGCGGGTCTGGTTCTCTCGGTTCGTGACAGTACGCTTTTTTAGAAAAAAAAAACAGGGTAACTGTGGCCAAAACAACATTAGCTAATTTTATATAATTATAATCACACTTCCTTAACTTTGATTATAATTCCCAAACCATTGAAAACTGAAACACATAATTTTGCAATGTCTTTTTTGGGGTACTATTTAGTGTTTCAAAACTTAATTGTAATGCAATTTTTACTCTTGTTATTTTGTACATCTTTGTTTAATTTCTAATATTGTTATAATTAGGTGTCTACTCAAAGTAAAAAATGAGTTGAAGTGAGAATTAGGCAAGAGATCCCAATGAAAAAACCATGTGTGATAGTGATGGGAGAGAGAGGGAGAGAGGCCAAGCTTGAAATAAGGAACTAACAATAGCATCAAAGCTGACCACCATTGAAATGAAAAATCAACCTTAGCTAATTTCTCTGCACCTTTCCTTTCCTTAATTTTATCAACACCTACTCATCATCATTTTCTTCATTTTTCTTCATTAATTCATCATCAAATCTCCCATATTGCACTAAAAGCTCCTCCATGAAACCATTTCTGCAACTTATTAGCATCACTGCAGCAGAGATGACCATCTCCACCTTTCTCTGCTGCCCATGCCATTTTGGCATTAATATAATTCATTAACACACAAAATCAACATTTACAAAACTAATCAGCGCACGGACGGAGTCTCTGAATATTTTCTTGAATTTAAGAAACGTAGATGGCAAGCAACAACGACAACAAAGGGACTAACCGGCCGCC
>JAYMTH010000624.1:0-19255 GCA_036897465.1 Pelargonium australe
ACGAGTATTTTACTAGTATGATGAAAATAATTTATTCGAGTAAGAAATCATATCTGATGAAATCTTTTTTGAGTTAAGGTAAAAGTATTTATCTTAACTTTTTTGATCTAATTTGAATACAAATCTATTCGATTTGGTTCATTCTCCAAACTTTTTATTTTTTATTTTTTATTTTTAGTTAAGTTCATTCTAAACGCGAACACGTACGAAATACATTTTCATTTCATAAATTTTATAAGACTATGTTACTATTTTAACATTAATTATATAAGTTAATCATTTTTAGTACAATAATTATTTTTTTTCAGTTAGATCGGATCCAAATTGTCGGCTCTACATCCAAATGTATGTGATTTAATTTCTAACATATCTTTTACCGGCCGGCTTGCCCCACAATAATTTTTCCATTAATTCTAGTAAATCAGGGAGAATATAAATCATTTCAAATCATGTGTCATGCACATGCTTAAAACTTATGGAGTTCTCTTAAATGGATTGAAAATGAGTTTTGGGGCATTGATGATAAGATTGAATAGTTGAGGTAATGTTGGTGATTTAAAAATTAGTAGTTGATCAAATATAATGTACATGCATAGTAGAGGGATCAATAACAACTTTAACCCTAATTCCAATCCCTTGTAATTAGCTCTATATCCCTGTAATTTCTCATGTAATATTCTTGTTTTCTTTTTTATGTATTGATCTCAGCCTATATAATTTTTGCAAATTGTACCTATTCAGACATATGATATATACTAATATAGAACGAGTATTAATCTTATCACGATATTAGAGCTTATGGCTTATGTTTGATATTAGGCCAACTATGTTCCACAATCTTAAGCCATAGTGCTCCGCTACTATCTGCGACTGTGTTCTGCCATCATCATCCATTGTGGTATGTTACTGTCTGCTACCGTGTTCTGCCCCATCAACGTAGTCGCGTTTCGTCACGACTCGCATCACAGTCCCACTAATAAGAGTTAATATTAGTTGTGTATATTATGAATTCAATATGAACAAGTAGCAACCACTATATAGGTTGAGTACAATACATAAAAATGAAACAAGAATATTACAAGATCAATTACAAGGATTAAGTACTAAATACTAGAGATTGAAATCAGATACACGGTTTGACTTTAACATCCTCCTCAAACTTAAGGTGGTAAGGTGGAAACCAACTTAAGTTTGCAAATGAGATAGCGAAAACGTCCTGGAGGATGCACCTTGGTAAAAAGATATGAAATCTGATCAGTGGAAGAGACAGATAGAAGACGAAGATCTTTTAGACGGATATGATCATGAATAAATTGACAATCGATTTCAATATGTTTGGTGCGTTCATTGAACACATCATTATGAGCAATTTGTATAGCGCTACAATTATCACAAAATAATGAAGTGTTATCTGAAAGATTAACACCCATGTCTCGAAGTAACCATCTTAGCCAAATCAATTCTGAAGTGATATCATTAAGAGCTCGATATTAGGATTTAATGCTTGATCAAGCTGTAACATATTGTTTCTTACTACGCCATGAGACCAAAGAATCTCCAATAAAAAAGTTCCTTTAACATATCATAATCTGAATAAGCTCTTAACTCGAGACTTGAGTTAGATGGGAAATGAAGTCCATGAAATAAAGTTCCTTTAACATATCATAATATACAAAAAAAAAAACTGTTGCATAATGAGAGGAGCGAGGAGCAAACATAAACTGATTAACCAAGTGAACTGCATGAGATATATCAGGCCGCGAGACAGTGAAATAAATAAGACTTCCAACAAGCTGACAGTATCTAGTAGCATCTGATAGAAGAACGCCATCAGTGGCCTGCAGTTTGAGATTAGTCTCTAAAGGAGTTGACTCCACCTTATTATCCGAGAGACCAACACGAGCAATAAGATCAGTGGCATATTTGGCTTAAGAAAGATAGTAACCATCATGTCTACTAGAAACCTCAAGACCTAAGAAATAATTAAGGTTTTCTAAGTATTTCATATCGAACTGCTTATTAAGATAGTGTTTAAGGTCTCGAATGTTAGCTATATCATCTCTAGTGATAATCATGTCATCAATGTACAAAAGAAGTAAAATCCTGACACTATTAGATCTTTTACTAAAAAGAGTTGAATCATATGGGCTAGAAACATTTCCAAATTGAGATATTGTGCCACTAAACTTGGAAAACCAGGTACGAGGAGCTTGTTTCAGTCCATGCAATGCACGTCACAAATGAAAAACTTGTTGAGGAGGATGATTATATTCTAGAGGAAGTTTCATGTATACTTCTTCTTGAAGGTTCCCATTTAGAAATGAATTCTTGACATCCATTTGAATTAGTGGCCAATGACGAACAGATGCAACAACTATTAAGCATCGAACGGATGATAGGCGAGCAACAGGAGCAAAGGTCTCTTCGTAGTCAATGTCATATTCTTAGGGAAAAATCTTGAGCAACTAGACGAGCCCTGTAACGTTCAATCGATCCATCCGAGCGAGTCTTAATTTTATAGACCCATTTTCAATCTATAGCTATTTTTCCATAAGGTTGAACAGATTTGATCGACAGGTTGAACTAACTAATTTTCATTGTTATTCTGTTATAAATTCTTTATATGAGCCTCACACATTTTGTAACGCTAACTTTTCTTGGCAGAAAGCAATGACAGATGAGTTACAAGCATTAACGAAAATGGGTCTATAAAATTAAGACTCGCTCGGATGGATCGATTGAACGTTACTCATTAGAAGATTATGTAAAAGATTATTCAAGAAACAACTCAATAGAATGGTTAGTGAACATAAGAACAACAGATTTGTTAACATGAAATTTAGACACAGAAGAAAACAATGTATGTTCTCATAAGACAACATGTCAAGATATTCGCAAAAGTTTGAATATAGGGTCCCAACATCTGTAACCCTTATGTTCAATCCCATACCCAAGAAGACAACAAAGATGAGCACATGGCTCTAATTTAGTACGCTCATGAGATTGAAGAAGAACAAAGCATGCATAACCAAAAACATTAAGAGAATTATAATCAAGAGAAGTACCATAAAGACGTTTATAAGGAGTTTGGTTTTTCAAAACAGGAGATAGGATTCTATTGATTGTGTAAACAACAGTAAAACGAGCTTCACCCCAAACGATTTCTGAAAACAAAGAGGAAATAAGTAGAGCACAGATAGTATCAAGAATGTGTATGTGTTTCCTTTCGACTCGACCATTTCGTTGGGAGGTACCTGAACAAGAATGTTGAAGAATAGTATCATGATTTTTAAGGAGTTCCAAATGTTATTTTTCCTTATATTCCATGACATTATCTGTGCAAAAGATCTTAATAGGACAATAGAATTGAGTTTGAACCATTTTAGAGAAATTATAATAAATAGTTGGCAATTCAGATCTATGACGCATGAGATATATTAAGGTAATACGCGAAAAATCATCCCCAAATATAACAAAGTAACGAAAACCTCTCATAGACTCAGTTGGAGAAGGACCTCAAATATCATAATGAACTAAATCAAAAGGAATGGTAAAAGTAGAATTACTTAAATCAAATGGTAAAGCATTTTGTTTAACCAAGATATACAATTTATGGAATCATTTTTTACATGACCTAAACAACCACTGGATATCATAGAACGAAGTCTAGATGGAGAGACACATGACCTAGATGTCCATGCCAAAGACTTAAAGGAGATGCTGAAACAGCTGAAGCAACTTGAAAATCTGGGGTATGAAAAGATATGAGCTCGAACAATCGACCAACCTTACGGCATGTCCCAAGAACCTTTCCCGTCAGAGGATCCTAAACATGACAATAAACAGAGTAAGAGAAAAGTATCAAAACCAGTTCACACAATTGACCAACATATAGTAAATTAAGAGTCAAGTTAGGAACAAGATATGCCTCAGATAATGTCAAATTAGACATAGATATGTTACCAACATGATTAAGAGACATACTAGACCTATCAGCAGAACTAATAGTTGGTAAATGAGGAGCTGACTTTTTAGAACAAAATAATTTAGGAGTAGGAATCATATGATTGCAACATGCAATGTCAAACCACCAAGAAGAATTACCTGATATAGCCGACATAGGAACATACGTGTTGGACTTAGAAGAAGGAGAAACAACCTGACTTGGCAATTTTTGAAATTCAGTAAGAGTGATGGATGGTTCTAACTCTTCATCAACAGCGCCAGCAACAGTAGAGTTGAAAGCATTGTTACGAGAATGAGAGAACTTGAGTTGAGTCTTCCTCTGACTACGGATTTTGGTCAATCAGCTACGAAAAATTTTGTAGCTAATAAATTTTTTTCTTGTAGTGCTACCAGCAGCAGATCGAGGTGGTCGAATAGAAAAATCACGGATAACATGCCCGACTTTCTTACAATAATTGCAAGTGAGCTCATCCATAATTTTTGTAGCTCGAACCGAACACTCTCAAATAATATGACCATATTTTTTACAGTAATGAAAAATAGGTTATGAAACATCTATATTTGTTTATTGAGTCTAAACCGTGTCAAATCTGGTTTCTTCTGAGATCAAATGAGCTAGAGCAGTGTGAATAGTGGGCAAGGGAACCATATGGAGCAGGTTAGCATGAGCATTGTCAAAATCCGAGTGAAGGCCCATAAGAAAATGAATCAACCGATTTTGATTCATGTATTCAAGAACAAGTTGTGCATCCTTCTTATCCTTGAGCACATGTTCAAAGACTACCAATTGATCCCACAAAGATGACATCTTAGCATGATATTCATGAACTGGCTGACCATGTTTCTGCTTTAGTCGAGTAATTTCACCAACTATTTGATAACAATTAACAAGCCCAATTGACTCATATTGGTGTGCTAAAAGCTCCCACACATCTTTGGCAAGCTCATAATTTCCGAATTCTTGGTGAATATTTGGCACTATAGTATTTCGAAACCATGTAACCATTTGATGAATTTTAGTTTCCCAAACTTTAAGACGATCTGCATATTTTTCTTTGCTCTCGTCTTTATTTTGGTTTGGTTCCAATATATTACTAGTAATATATCGCCATAATTTCCCGCCGGATGACATTCAAGATAGTTAGTGTCATTCAAGATAGTTAGTGCCATCAAATATAGTTTCAAATAGGCCTGGTTATTTCTGAAGAAGTCATAATCAACAAAATAAGGCAATATATTGGTGGCAATTCTAATTAGCTCAAGTAAAAAAGATTACTACTTTAATATGTTTATGACTAAAACAAATGTCCAGTAACTATCATAAAAGCATGATCAATCCTTTAGTGAGCCCAGAAAGGAAAAAGCCCAACAACAAAGAAAAGGCACCCCATCAGAACAAATAGACAACCCAATAGGATTAACAAAAAGATTTGGAACAAGGTTGACTACTTTCGCCTATATAGAACCTGTGTGCGGAGAATAGATTTCTTTGGCGGCAAACTGCTCCAAAAATAAATTGAAGCCACGGTCTGCAAGTCATGACGGAACACGACTATGTTGACGAGTAGGAACACGGTGGCAAACGATAGCAAAACACGATGGTTAACGGTGGCGGAACACGGTAACGAAACATATGGTTGACGGATGACAATAGTGAAACACGATGGCTAACGGTGGCGGAACACGACCGCCGGAATATTAAAATCAGATACACGGTTTGACTTTAACATATTATGAATTCAATAGGAACAAGTAGCAACTACTATATATAGGTCGAGTACAATACATAAAAAGGAAACAATACATGAAAAGGAAACAAGAATATTGCATCAATTACATCGATTTAGAACTAATTACTAGAGATTGAAATCAGATACATGGTTTGACTTTAACACACACACTACAAGAACCTATGACACCAGACCGTGGCATATGATTTTGCAGCAATTCAACAAAAAAATATGAAAAGAATGATTAAAGAATAATACATGATTAATACAAAATTAGAAGCTATATAATTATACACATTAGTACATCATTACACAATGTCTCAAATTCTCAAAGCTACAACAAGTAGAAAGCTAAAATAATAATAAAAGAAAATCAAACAAGTGAAATCCAGTTGTATTACACAATGACTACAATTTTGCTTTTGCACACTGCACAACACTTTGAGTAATGAATACTAGCTATAGCTAGTAGCTACTGTTGCAGGTTATTATAACCAATAATAGCGGTTGAGAGAACAGTAGAAACTTAAGACTCACCTTATATCTTTTTCTTCTTCAACTTTCTTCATCGGTTCTTCGAGTGCCGCTATGTAACTCTCTCCGATGAGTTATTTAGGTTAAATTTTGAGCAGTTTGTTCCACCAATATCCTTTTATATACAAGGGAAATAAACTTCTTCTTCTCGGACTTAGAAAACAGGAAAGAAAAATAAAACCTTGAAATTATGGGTTGGGCCGTTGGGCTTCTTCCAGATTTTTCCATATTCTGAATCGGTGGAATCAGTTGGATCAGCAATTCCAACGATTCAAGTCTTATTCAATCGATTCAAGTTCGATTCAAGGCCTTTCCCGATTCAAACAAGGATTTGAATCGTTTACCCTCAAATCGGGAATAAGATCAGGAATCGTGATTTTTAACAACCATGATTAGCACACCGATATGAGTTTGTCGGCCTTGATCATTGTTATCAAATATTTGGTGAGATCATTACTCGATTGAATCAAGAACGAGGTCAACTAGTTCGTGATTATCATGCTAGAATGTTATCTTTGTGGGATCAATTGATTGTTTATGATCACGTGCTCAAGTACAAGAAGGATGCACAACTTGTACCTGAATACAAAAATCAAAATTGATTGATTTAATTTCTTATGGGCCTCCATTATAATTTTGAGAATGCTCGTGCTAATTTGCTTCATACGATTCATTTGCCCACTGTTGACACTGCTCTAACTCATTTGATTTCTGAAGAAACCAGATTTGACACAATTGAGAGTCAACAAAGAGTTATTGCTATGGCTTGTTTAGACCCTATTTGTCATTAGTGTAAAAAATATATGGTCATGTTATTCGAGACTGTACGGTTTAACATGCAAAAACTATTGATAAGCTCACTTGCAATTATTGTAAGAAATTGGGTTATGTTATCTGTGATTTCCTCATTCGACCACCTCGACCTATTGATGGTAACTAGAGAAAGACTCAACTCAAGTTCTCTCGCTCTCATAACAATGGTTTCAACTTTTGTGTTCCTACTGTTGTTGATGAAGAGTTACAACCTTCCATCACTCTTACTGAATTTTAAAAATTGTTGAGTCAGGTTGTTTCTACTTCTTATGAGTCCAACACATATATTGCTATGTTAGATGTTTTAGGTAATTCTTCTTGGTGGTATGACACTGTCTATTGTAATCATATGAGTTATAATTTTAATTGTTTTTTTAGATGTCTACTGCTCATTTACCAACTATTAGTTCTACTAATGGGTAAAGTATGTCTGTTAGTCATGTTGGTAACATCTCTACCTCTAATTTGACATTACGTGAAACATATCTTGTTCCTTAGTTGACTCTTAACTTATTATATGTTAGTCAATTGTGCGAAACTAATTTTGATATTCTTTTCTCTCACTTTGGCTATTATCATGTTCAAGACCCGCAAACGGGACCGGTTCTTGGGACATGTTGTAAGGTTGGTTGGTTGTTAGAACTCATATCTTTCCATACCCCGAAATTTCAAGTTGTTTCAGTTCTTTCAACATCCTCTTTAAGTCTTTTACATTATCGTTTAGGTCATGTGTCTTCATATAGACTTCGTTCTATGGTATCCAATGGTTGTTTAGGGCGTGTTAAAGATGAGTTCATAAATTTTTTATCTTGTCAACATGCTAAACAAATATCTTTATCATTTTATTTGAGTAATTCTATTTTTCTGCTCCTTTTTATTTAGTTCATTCTGTTATTTGTGATCCTTCCTCAAACGAGCATGTGGGAGGTTTTCATTATTTTGTTATATTTGTGGATGATTTTTCACATTTTACCTGAATAAATCTTATGCGTCATTGATTTTAATTGTCAACTATATATTCTAACTTTTCTAAAATGGTTCAAACTCAATTTTCTTGTCCTACTAAGATCTTTCGCACAAATAATGTCATGCAATATAGGGGGAAAGAACATCTAGAACCCCTTAAAAGTTATAGTACTATTCATCAACATTCTTGTCTAGGTACCTCCTAGCAAAATGGTCGAGCCAAAAGGAAATATCTACTCTTGAACTGCATGCTCGGCCAACCACAAAACTGGACTCACGACGATTAGGCCCCGACTGGACTCCAGCGTCGGTCTGGGCCAGGACGGTGAAGCTCCATATCAATGATGGTGGAGAGAAGGGTGGAGACAATGAGTTTCTCCAGATCGACGAAGTTTCTCGTTCTTAATCGTGTCCATCTCCAGTGTCCTCCCTACTCGACTAGTCGTCGTCGAGCACGCCACCATCGAAGCAGAGCACAAGGACACCAGCGACACCGTCGATTGGAGCCAACGACACCAACCATATGCACACAATCCTTTGTCGTCGAGCCAAATCTGGAAAACACCCATCGAGCCCGTATCTGGAGAACTCTTGTCGAGCCACACGTGACTGAAGGTTGTTCATGACCGCAGACTAGTCGTAACCGAAGGTTGTTCGTGACCGGAGGCAAGATCGGAGAAGAAGACAATGTTTTTTATTTGTTTTTAATTTAATTAAACTTAAGAGCTTGTTTGCCTGTAATAAAAATCACTTAGTGGTATTTTAGTCTTTTCGTATATTCAACTAACGATGTCATAACAGAATCCACTATTGGCAAGTTCAGGGGTTATCTACCACAATTGATAGTACATGAGAGTTATCTGCTTTTAGTGGTAACCCCATAGGGGTAATCTGCAATTTGCTCAAAATAGTTTAAAAGGTTATGTGATTACTTAAGGATGATTAGATGAATGAAATAATTTGGTGAAATAAAACATAGTTTAGAGGGTAATGTAATTTTGGTGTCAACTTCAGGGGAGTTATGTGAGTGAAATTATCTCCAAAAAAAGAGAGTGAAATTATCTCTTTTACATTCTATCTCTTATGACAAACTTTATACAAACATATGAAGCTGAACTTTCTCATTGACTTTGCCACTTTTTCTTATAGAATAGGGTACCAAACAATACCATAATGTTTCCAATAATATAGTCCCAAGACCCAAGTTTCAGTAAGAATTTTTTAGGAAAATGTCCCCCCAGGGGTCCCTGAGGTATCAAAATTATTCCGTTGGGATCCTTAACGTTTATTTTGCTCCGCTCGGGTCCAAATTCATATTTTTTTTGTTCTCGCGAAGGACATTTCGTTGACTTACTAACGAAATCCGTCCAAACTGACTGACAGTGTTAAGTTTAAATTGGAAAACCATTTATAAAATGTTATTTTACTATTTTGCACTTAAAAATATTATTATTAATCATACAAAAAATTAAAAAAAAATTGAGATCATATCCGCCACGCTCCCTTCCCACACTTCCCTCCACCGTGGGTCATTTTTCCGGCAGTGTCTTGGTGATGACGGAGGTGGTGAGGACGAGAAATGCCTAGGCACCCACCGACAAGGGGTTAAGGACGAGTCCGACGATGGTGGAGAGGAAGATGGAAACCAACTGTCATTCTTGCGGCCACGCTCCAGCTCCGGCGACGCCTCCAGATCTGATCTCTGCAACCTCCGCTGACACCATCTTCGTCAAGCTCGTGCAGATCTGATGGTGGCTCGTCGAGCCTCCCTCCCTCATCTCCGAGCACGATATAGAAAAGAGCTCCAGATCTGTTCACCGGTGTTCGTCTCTGACGAGAGCACGTCCGTGCTCGCCTTGTTTCTCAAATCAAATCTGATTCATAACACAATCACTGAGAAGAGATCGTCACAATTCTCATTCTCAATGTCCGCTTATGTTGGAACTCTTGTTTCAGAAAACCAGTTCATACAGGTCGAGCTTCACACCTTGAAGTCCCAGGTACCTTCTTGTTGTTCTTCTTCCTTTTCTCTTTCTACTTGTTATTTTGAGTTCATATTCTGTGAATTTTTTTGATATTTTGGTGGTGCAGTTCTTGACCTTGAGGAGGGAGAGTGGGTCGCTCACCGTCGGTGACTTGCCGGCTAAGATGTCCAAATTGAAGGTGATCGGAGAGAGTCTCACCAAGGAAGAGAGAGCTTCCTTTATTCGAGAGTTGTACCCCAACATGATGGATGATGTCGTTGATTTTTGGGGTTTGAATTTTTGGTAGCCGGAAACATCATCCGGTTGCTGGAAACTTCAAACAATGAAGAGAGAGAGAGAGGTGCTTGAGGTTGAAGATTGTTGAATTAAAACAATTAAAAAGTATTAACAAAATAGTATAATCGCTTATTTTTAATTGTTTTTAAATTTAAATTTAACATCGTCAATTAAAAAAGTCATTTGACGGAATGTCCTTTCGCAAGAACAGACAAACATGAATTTGGACCCGAGCGGAACAAAGTAAACGTTAAAGAACTCAGCGGAACACTTTTGACACATCAAGAACTCCTGGAAGACATTTTCCATTTTTTTATTATAAAAAAAAAGACTCTGCAGCAGCCATGTCATCAATAGGTATGATTTCTTTTCATTAGTAAGTGACCTATTTGTATAAAATAAAAAATTCATGAGCATATTTTGTACCTAGTTTGTAAAATTGTTACTAATTTGTAAATTGAGGCAATAAACTGCTCTAAAATATAACATTTCAGCATAGAGTTAGGATCTGAAGAAAACTTCCTAGTCCACTAGTTTTATTTCTGGGTATTTTTGTCTTGTAAAATATATAGAACAAGAAAAAAAATACAAATTAACAATGAAACAAACAACAAGATTTGGATTTTGGAAGCTTTCTCAATAACTCCAAGGAATCTTCTTCTTCTTGTCATTTTGGTAACATCAATTTTCTGATTCTTTTTAAGCATTTCCAGTAATTGTAATAGCAAAATTAGTATCAAGAACACAATAATGCATGAAAAACTCGTGCGTAAATTATAGATTCCACTGAGTATCACTACATTTATGATGTTTTTATACATTTTACTTGCATTTATTCCATTCCATTTCGGCTCTGTCACAATATATTTTTTTTATTATAATGTTATTTCCAGTCTTGATCAAACATTGACATTATAAAAGATTTTAGCTCTTTGTTTGGGAGGACAAAAATAGGAAAAGAAATTAAGTTGGAGAATCGCAATCACCATCTTCAAAATTATTAATTTCATGTTTTTGGAAATCACTTTTGCTTAGATAAAGGGACAGGTGTATCATGTAAAAATGGCATCTTGAAACCTCTGGTATATTTTTTGCCCTTCAATACTGTTGCTTCTTCACCATCTGGGTTCTTCAAAGTTTGGATTTTTGCTCTCAAAAAAAAAAAAAGTTATGATTTTTAGGAGCTTCTGTGATCTGGGTACTTGAGTAGTTGAGTTTTTTGCTTACAATCTATCCCCACACTCTTACACTTGAGCTTTGCTTCTAATTAGTTACCTACATTGTGTTTCTCTGCTATATTTTGTTCTATTTCATTTACATAATTTTTGTGACCTGTACTCTACTTTAGTTAGGGCTGTGTTCAGTGCTTTTTGTGAGTCTTTGATATCAGTTTCTGATCCACCATTGAATCTTAGGTTTTAGTGAGGCAAGCCAACAACAGCTGCAATGGGTTCTTGTTGTGTGGGCTTGAAAGCTAGCACCCATTTCCCAAAAACAATCCTTTTCAATGGAGAGAGTGGAATTTTGGGGGAGAGGTTTAGATGGAGTCACAACAACACTACTGTTCCAGTGAATCAATCAGCAAGAGGTACAAGGACTAAGGAAAGGATCACTAACATCAAGCACGGGGTTGTTTATTCTCTTCTCAATTCAAAAGACAACAACAACAGAACTGTGGTGACCTAATTTCCATTTTTATAGTCCTTTATGATATGATTTGTCATGATCAAAATGTAGAAATGGCTCAAGTGCATTGCATTTCAATCTCAGGCTCTCCCAGCGGAATGGTTTCTGAAACCGAAGGCGGACCCAAAAAATGTGGCTTCAATCATATTAGGAGGAGGTCCAGGGACCCATCTCTTCCCTCTAACCAGTAGAACTGCAACTCCTGCGGTAACCACGTTTTTTAAAACTCGACTTTATTGTAGTGTGGAGATTGGTGCTTGACATTTAGTTACGATATCTTATAGTATGTGCAACCTTGGAAATTTGCCCATTCAACTAAGATCATAATAGCTTATGAAAAAATATGATCACGAAGCAAAATTATGTTGCTGCCCTCCTTTTAGCTTTATAAATTTACTTACGGAAACCCATCCGTTTGCCTCCATTTGTTTGTCTTTTAAAAACCCATGTCGGATCCTGATTATAGACCATACACACAATAACTGATATATGTTGCAAATGGTGGATTCACTTAAGGTTTCAAATGAAATTGTGTAATGATGTGTTATGATCTTCAGGTTCCTGTTGGAGGATGCTACAGGCTTATAGACATCCCAATGAGTAACTGCATCAACAGTGGCTTAAACAAAATATTTGTGCTGACTCAGTTCAACTCTGCTTCCCTCAATCGCCACATTGCGCGCACCTACTTCGGGAATGGTATTAACTTCGGGGATGGATTTGTAGAGGTATATATGAAACCGTAAGGCAGATACATATCTACATTCCCACTAGTAACTAACTGATTTGCTGACTTAATTAGACAATACTTAACAGATTCTAGCAGCCACTCAAACACCTGGAGACACTGGAATGAATTGGTTTCAAGGAACAGCAGATGCTGTAAGGCAATTCACATGGGTATTTGAGGTTGGTGTGGAAATTCACGTGGACTTTACCGTCTCTGAAGCAGATACAGATAGATGTACATTGAATTCCACATAGTTATTCCACTCTCGTCTCTATTCAAACTGAAATTTATAAATTATGTGGATCCTTCTTCGCAGGATGCCAAGAATAGGAATATTGAGCATGTACTGATCTTGTCTGGGGATCATCTTTACCGAATGGATTATATGCACTTTGTGCAGGTAAATAGTCATCTATTCCTTAATGGAATGGACCTTTTCATTATATTTCTTGAATATCTTGCTTAACTTTTTTTTTCCTGTGTATTAACAGAGCCATGTCAACAGAAATGCAGATATAACAATTTCATGTGCACAAGTTGGTGAAAGGTTGGTCGTTTTTTCTCTTCATTCAGGCATTATTTGGATGTACGATGACAAAATATATACATACTTTGCATATACACATAAATCCATCCTCTTGATTCACATACATATTTCTTTATTATGGCTCTGAATATATCTTAAGTTGAGTGGACGCTTTCCAGCCGAGCATCAGACTATGGATTGATGAAGATTGACAGCAATGGAAAAGTTATCCAATTTGCAGAAAAACCAAAGGGCGCAGATCTGGAAGCAATGGTGAGTTTCATATGATCTGTATCCAAAGCAACTTCTAGAGTTTAAATATGAATCCATGTTTACTACAATTAGATCATAGATTCATATCATCAATTTGGCTTAGCATTGTAATTACATTTTACAGTACCCTTTTGGTTGATTTGCTGCAGCAAGCAGATACGACTCTTCTTGGGTTATCTCCACAAGAAGCTGCAAAAACCCCCTATATTGCATCAATGGGAGTTTATGTGTTTAGGACAGACATATTGTTAGATCTTTTGAAGTGGTCATATCCTAAAGCCAATGACTTTGGATCTGAAATAATTCCTGCAGCTGTTTTGGAGCACAATGTCCAAGTAAGAGACATCTAAAAGCTGAACATTTTTCTCCATTATTTTCAATTTAGAAACATCACCGACCCCTTGTATGATAGTATTCAAGCGGGTTGAAATAGTTTCAAGTGAAGCTCCTATACATTTGAGGCCAACTGCACTCATTCTTTAACATATCCGCATACTTTGCATTTTTGTACAAAAGACGTCATGAACTTGATTTTGTGTTGGATGTCTCCGGCATGACAGGGATATATATTCAAAGACTATTGGGAGGACATTGGAACAATAAAATCTTTTTATGATGCTAACTTGGCTCTCACGAAAGAGGTTGATGTTCTCATTAAAAAATTTACTTGTTTTTTTATTTTTTTAACTTGACTCCTTTGGTTCCTTGCTCATTATCAGTTGTTTACTTCTAGGAAACTGTTCATAAGTCATAAACCTATTTTCCTGAAAATTTGAAGTTTCTTCTAAAGCATGAGCTGAATTTTATTCTTTTCCTGGAAACAATTACTGGGTTCTTGCAGTTCCCTCAGTTTGAGTTTTATGATCCAAAGACACCTATCTTTACGTCTCCTCGGTTCCTACCACCAACCAAAATTGATAAATGCAAGGTATGTTGTCGTACTTGAGATACTCTTTCTTTTATTAAGGTATCTAGCTTCTCTCATGGTTCAGTTGAGTTTTTGCAGATTGTCGATGCAATAATATCTCATGGCTGTTTCCTAAGAGAATGTAGCATCCAACACTCCATAATTGGTGAACGCTCACGTTTAGATTATGGTGTCAAGGTTGAGGTATTCTATCAAAGATTCTGTATTTCTTTATAGAATCGAGTTCCCCTGAATCATATTTAAGAAATCTCTTCGACCTGCAGGATACAGTTATGATGGGTGCGGACTTTTATCAAACAGAATTTGAAATTGCATCTTTGGTGGCCGAGGGAAAGGTTCCTGTGGGGATTGGAGAGAATACAATAATCAGGTGTGTAGACTCAAATGATTGAGATATCGGATATTCATATGAAGCGGGTCAAAATCAGCCAGGTACGTCATTTTCTGACATTACTCAGTGATATGTGTTTTCTCTGTGTGCGTGTGAAGGAACTGCATTATAGACAAGAATGCAAAGATAGGAAAAGATGTAGTCATCACGAATAAAGATGTAAGTGAATCTACCCTTATCGAATCACCTCTTTTGGAGAACCTAAGACCTTGACGTAAGTAACATGTGTATCGTGTAATCATATTAATGCACTGGTTTTACTGGTATAGGGTGTTCAAGAAGCTGAAAGAGCCGAAGAAGGATTTTACATCCGATCTGGAATCACCATTATAATGGAGAATGCGTCAATACAAGATGGCACGGTTATATAGAGAAACACGTGTAAAAGTGAAGTTACGAGGAAGAAAACCATTGTCAAAAGCTTTGTAGGCCTCTTCTAACCGCGAGGTTCAAATGACAGCTTTCGTGAGAGATTGAAGGAGCTTGTTGCACCTATTAGTTACTGAATGTAAATTAGAAGCTAACTCCTTTCCCCGCAAACATGGAACCTACAAGATCGGACGAGCATGTGAAGTTTCCCAAATAAACCCGAGAGCTGAATAGCTGGATGCTGTTTTTCTTTTGTAGAGAAGTTCATCTATGAGAAAGTTAGAAACTTGACTTTTATTATACAAATAAACAACTCTATGCTATCTTCAAAGTTTTTAACTCTACAGTTGTTTACAGTAACATGATACATAAAACTTTACACTTTTATGGAAATTTAATTACATGAATGCAATCATAAACAGATGAGTTAGGTTCTTCATATGATCCTGCCCTTCCTAGCTGGTAGATGGATAAACAAAAGAGTTGGAGTTCTCGTATAACTTAGAACCCACCTTGAGGATGGATCTCAAAGGTTTCGGGTCTTCATCTTCTCCCTTGTCGCGATCCAAGGAATTCGACTTCTGGGTTTGCTTTCTCTCCCTCTTGCTCTTCTTTGTGTCTGTGATCTCTTCCACCCTGTCATTTATGCTAACAGATTTCTTTGGAGCCTTGGGTTGTGGCAGTGGCACAGGAACAGGTGTTGCTGACAATTCTTGTGGTTCCTTGCCATCTCCTCCATGATCATTGCTTGAGGCACTAGGGCCTTGAGGAAGAGGGTGTACCATTTGGCCATGTTTGGATGCATTGGAGAGAGGATGTCCCAAAGTGACAGGCTTGAAGGCATGTTGTGATAGATTTCTCATAATGAATTTAAAAAGTCTGTTGCAAATGCCTAGAGATTGGAGTTGATGCTCTTTTTGGTCCATTTTGTTACTTTTATTCTTCTTTCAACTCTAAGCCATATAATAGAATAGGAAGAGAGGTGAAGAAGGATTGTAGATAACATATAAACAGGAGAAAGAAGAGATCCTTTCCTTTTCTTTTGTCTAAAGAAATATAAAGTTTCTCCCTTTTCTTCTTTATTTATGGTGAAAGCAAAGAGAAACTTGCAAGAATACTCCAAAAGAATTCCTGGGAAAGGAGACATTTTTACTCAAGATGTATGAATGTGAATATAACGTTGTATCGAGTATATCTATACATACTATAAAAACTAGACAAAAAAACAGGTTTATAATGCATATTAGTGACTTATCGAGATCAGATTCTGATCCAACCATCTAATGGGACGTTGGGGCACTTCTCTCTGCAGGAACCCTCCGGCTGCGAAACAGCTTCCTGCCAAGAATGGACACACCAACCATGAGCAACCAAACTGACACACAAAAGCAAGCAATGCATAAGGTAGCAGATACAAAAAGCAATATCAATTTTCTGGTTGATGACAAGCAGAGACTGAGAGACATAATCGTCCAGTTTGCTCCGCCTTTCATGGATTCAGCCATCCATGGAGGCAGCTTCTTCGAAGCAGCTTTGGAGCAGACTGGCTGTCATGACAAGAATCACACCATTGTTTGTGATCACTGACTTATTTACTTCATCATCTTACAACAGTATCATCTTCTTGTGGCATTCAAGAAAAGGAATGAAAGTAACATTACTATCATATGTAGATTATTTTATTAGAACTTCATAATATTCTTGTAGAATTCAAGAAACCAATGAATATAAGTTTGGGGGCTTGCTCATATTCTGCATATCAAACAAATCAAGTGTTCTGCACCTTGCTCTAATGTTCCAAGGCTATGTTTGCAGTACAAGACTCAAATCGATTTTTATGGCATTTGATACAGAACATGATCTCCGACAAGCGACCTAATCCTATCATCTCAGTTTGTGAGATAACCAGTTAAAAAACTGTCAATGGAAGAGAACAGTCAAGACACATAAGTCAAGAAATGCCTAGAGTCGTTCCTTAGGTGATGGCTCAATCGTCTATATATCTCTGTGAGAGGTCATGAGTACGAATCCCTTTGAGTCAATGCGGAGGGACTTTTGAGTTAAAATACCTGATAAATAAAAAATGTTTTGAGCCATGAGCCTTGATGTTAATAATTGACTACTGTTGAAGCGGGTTATAAGTCCCACATCGGATAAACATGAATTAAAGAGGCTACATATAACGGTGCAAGTGAAACCCATCTAATAAGGTTGACCTTTTAGTATGGGAAGCCCAAGCAATTATATTTAGCCCGTTATTCAAATTTAACAACTACAAAAAAGAAAAACAGCACAAAATCAAAAAATGGTTTAACCATCAACATGATGTTTCTTTCAGTCCACTCCTGCCCTTATCAAACAGATGATAGTGATTCACAATTATTTAGAATCATATATGATGCCTTTATATAAGAACTGAACTATATAAAAAAAACAAGTCTTCCAATTTTCAAAATCCCTCGGTATTCCAAACTACAAAAGATCCCATATTGTGAAACTCACAAGGGCGAAAACCAGTCATGGCCTTCCCCATCAATGCCATAGCAGCAATGCTTGGAAACTGCTTCTTTTGAAACTTCTCCGATGTCTCATTCAAACTTTCTGGCTCATATACCCTGACTGCTTCAGGATTCTTCTTCCTGGTCATAGATTGATTATGGCACCACCTTCGAATCCATGAATATGTAGGCGTTTTTTCTGAAAATTTCCCACCTGACTCAGTTGAAGGGTCGGCTATCCTCAAAACCACCGCAGTCTGTTCTAGTGCCATATCGTCATTACCATGACATCTACTCTCCGTAGCCTCCAATCTTGTTCTGCTGCCTTTCATGATTTTGCTGGACTTATCTGATTTTTCATTAGAGGACACTTCTTGAACTTTGGAGCTCTTGGTACCATGAAAAAAAGAATCAGAAACATTCAGCTTGAGACGTTTCACCCATCTGATGCTTGGATCTGGTCCAAGAAGGCCGCCAGGCCATGCATTGGACTTTGACTCTGTTGCCTGCTCAGCATTGGAGATAAGGCGTTCCACATCCAGACTTTGGGTTCTTGACGAGCTTGTATCCTTGTTGTCTGTTGAGGTTGCTGCAGCTTGAAATGCAGGAAACCTTTGGTTCATATCAAGTGTCTCAGTGTTCCATAATCTTTGTCCAGCGTCTCCTTGAACTGAAGCAACTGCAGATGAGGGTGAAACGTAGCCCCCATTTAAGCCCTGTAGAAATCACACTTGGTCATGACAAAAAGAAAAAAACAAAACAAAACAAAAACAAAAAACATTGCAGCTTAACATGAACTCTTAAATGTTATTACATCCATTTCCTGGATCTATAATAACACATGAACCGACAACCCGTTCACCAACATCTCTGTAAAATAAGATTTTCAGATAATTTATGCATTTCAGATGAACACATTTAATTATATGCAAACATCCATGAGGAATTATGTCGTCACTACAAATGTCTGTCACTACCAATGTACGTCACCACATGAATTCTAAATAAGTGTGCTTGTTGTGCTTTAATCTTTAACACATATTACGAAAGTGAACTTCCAGGATTTGAATGAAATGATTCGAGGTCAAAGCTTCACTCTATAACTAAAGAAGTTAATTAAGTAGAACTTCCATGTGACCAAAGATAATTCTTCTAACAGAGATTTGTAGGGTCTGCACATCAATCCATCTCTGGTGAAAGATCAGATTTTATTTATGTGTATTCCTCCTTAAGGTAACTAGCTTCAACTGCTTTTATTTTGAAGTGTTAATGACATTTTGTACTAAACTCCCCTGTTTTTCTTAATAAATGCTCAACTTGCTTACAGAGAACAAAGCTGATATCAACACAAATCATTTTACAAAGGACTGACATAAACGCCATGTGACCCAATTTTACACTCTAGTATGTGTAAAACTGAGGATAAACAAGAGCAATCTAGACCATTGAGTTTCCTCACCTTTAAAGCAACCCATAAAATAATTTGGGAGTCAAGGTCTTTCGTGTGTTTGAGCATGCGAGTTGTAAATAAAATTACTTATTTGAAGGAACAGAACATAGCAAGAGTTACCTTATTGGATGGAG
>JAYMTH010000625.1:0-19252 GCA_036897465.1 Pelargonium australe
GTTTCCGGTACCGGAATCTTCATAGGGTGTTCATTGTTCATATTTGCTCTTTAAGGCATTTTGGAAATTTTCAAAAAAATGAAAGTCACATGTCTAGCATGTGATGAGAGAAGCATTTTCCATCCAAAAATTTAACGGATTCTGTTAAATGGCAATATAATAGGGGTTATGTGTTTGGAACCTTAATTGGTAGAAGGTGTAATAAGTGAATAATTGATAAGAGTAAACTATATTTTACTCTAATAAAAAATTACAGCCCAAGGTTCGAAACGACTAAAAATCAGAGTACAGGGTTAACTCAAAAAAAAAAAAAAAAAAGTCAACAATTAACCCAAATAAATAAGAAAAAAACTCAAATACCGTCCCATCTTTGGGTTGACCGCCGCTGACCCAACACCAATTTTACGGAGTATTTTAATTTCTGATTAAAGTCTCTCTAATCTTTCTGTTGCATATACAAATTTATTCCCATTTCAGCAACAATCATCACAGCGCGACTTTGATTTTGTATTGGAGGAGAGAGCTGAGCTTGACTGTTGTGTCTGTTCGGTGCTATCAAAAGCAACCCCATATTTCAAAGTGGAATTCGAAGATCAAGATACCCTCGGCAAGCACCTGCTTAGATACGTGAATGTATGTATGGTCTGACCCCATGAGCTCTCGGTTTCAAGATCCTTTCTGGTAATTTCTCTGCATTGATGTGCAGATTCCAAGGTCTAGTTTTTGTTTTGTTGTGTCGTGTGGAACTAGGGGCACAATAGTCTTCTGGGTTTATGCTGAAATTGATTTCTTTTGCGATCAGTGATCTTGAATTGTGACCCTTCAGCTTTTTTTGATGATGGGTGTTGAGTTGAGAATTATGGTTGTTGATCAATGAGGGGTCATAGTCAAGATTTGTACTTTACCTAATTCACTTTAGAGGTGGAATGTAATCTCAGTTATGGCTGGGTAATCTTCATTTAGGTTATTAACTTCTTTTAGTTCTTTAGCGAATGATCATAGGTTGGTTACATTGAACATAATTGAACATTTTCATTTTCAAAATAAATGAATGATATTGTGATGGCTCATTTCAGTTGAGTGTTAGGTTTCATAATGGGTTGCTTGAGTGAGTTGGTTTGGTGTTCTATGAGAAACCCGTTTGGATTGTAGATTGAATTTGGCTAACATGTTGTGTTACAGTGATAGCAGAGCAAATTGTTGGCATCCTGCAGATTCGTGGATGCAGGTTGCTTGCTCAGCAATGTTAATGTATAATGTAGAATTAAAATTATGTTGCAATAATTGTTTGAGAGTATGTGTGGTTTATGGTTTTAGTCTCAAGTCTCATATTGATTCGAATTTCATGCCTTGCCTCTGGCATGCTATATTTATTGTAATGTACTAACTTTGAAGCCCTTAACTGTGTGCCACAAATGCAATTTGCCTTATTTTTCTTTCCACTCCATTATATCAGTTGTTGCTTAATACCGCATTAAATTTGAGTAACTTCTCATTAAGGATTTTCCAAATGGATATCATCGTAATTCTGCTGCTCTCATCTATAACTTGCAACTTTATACCTTCAATGACTTTTGCTACGCATTTTGTTTGGACTTCTGTTTGAAATTGATATAAAATGGTCTCTCTTTTAAGAAAATAATTGACATGTTTAATGTTTTGGTCGTGATGCACAAGGAATCAATGATATTCTGTGTAAACTCTACTACAATCATGCATTTCTTCTTTATAATTATGTTAATTTGGTAATATTTTATCTAGGTTAAAAGCATTTAATTTTCACAACCACCCTAAAAAAACATATAGTTTTTAAGTATCTGCAAAATTCATTACTTATCCACTGTATATGCCTATATTTCAGTTCTGATACAGATATCAGAATGCATGGTGGCAGAAAGAAATTAATCCACAAAGATTCCAGTATACCTAGTTATCCGGGGACCAAAACTGAGTCTGAGCTTCCAGTGTCGCAATTAAGTAGAGATCTTGACAAGAAGTCTAATTTAGAAGGCAAACAGAAATCAAAATCTAACATAGGTTTTGCCTTGTCAAAGTACAGAGATTCAGGAGGTAAAAGATTACTTAGTAAAAAGATTCTGAATAAAGCTCTTGATGAAAAGTCATCCAAGAAGCTTTCTTCCTCAAAGTTGACGGTTGAAGATGCAAAATCTTCACTTATTAGCCCTAAGAGGAATGCAAAAGATGCTGACGCGGATGGAAAACTTAGGAAGCTAAAAAGAAGGGCGAAGAAGAAAAAGCAGGACAATGTGGAGCTAGATGAACCTTCACGCTTGAAAAGGAGAACAAGGTACCTCTTGATCAAAATGAAGCTGGAGCAGAATCTTATTGATGCTTACTCTGGCGAAGGTTGGAAAGGTCAGAGGTATGAATTTTTTACTTCTTTTCATTAGCAAGAAAAGTATAATTCAGGCTCAGATTATTGTCAATTTGTTCATGTACACAATTTTTTATTCTCTTTTTTAGTGTGTATGTCACTGTGTGTGAGAAAACTACTACCTTATTAGTACACATTATCTAAATGCTATCTGTTGAGAAAGCCCTTGCTTCCCTTCGCAGAAATTTTATTTCCTAAAAAAACTGAGATTAGGATCTAATGAGCAATAAATGATTCATGTTATTGTATCCCACATTGAAATAATATGAATGTATTGGTTGGACCCTCCACCTAATAGTTTAAGGTTTAGGGTTTGAGTAAAGTTTAACATTGTATCAAAGCTGGTTTGGTTTGGACCTAGTGACCCACGTGTGTTGCCTCCTTGTTAATTCTTAATGCACGTGCAGGGTCCATTGTGTTATCCAACCCGCAATTGAGGGGAAGTGTTAAAGCATCTGACATTGATAAAATGTGAAGTTTGAGACCACATGATATACTATTTAAATCCTCCACCTAATAGATTAAGCTTTGAGGTTGTAGTAAAGTTTAACATTTGCCAACTGATTGGGCATCCGTAGTTAACAGAGGACGAGGCCTACTTCCCAAATAAATAACTGTATATTGAAGTCCTGATACATGAGAAGGTGGTTGTAGGATAGGCGAGGTTTGCAGGTCCGGTTTCACAATGACCTAGTTTTTAATTGCTCATCCGTCAAGATTGAATACAAATGGTTACTCCAGACATTGGCCATTAAAAAGCGTAGGTGGCAGTGGCAGTGGCACTAGAGTAAAAAGAGAATCAAAAAGAGAACAGATGATTAATTTTCATAAGATCAATACGTAACTTTTCCAAAATGTACAGTTGGTGCATTTAAATTACGAAAATCACAATAGCAAAAAACCAAGTCATTTCTCAAATAAACTTAGGGTCGGCTACTTGAATCATTTAGCAAAACTCCTTGGAATCTTGTACTCGTATTCTCCTTTTCCATTTTTTTCTATCTAATGTCATTTCTTATCAATTATTCTCATGTTAACTTAGGTCTACCTCTATCCCATTTACATTTTCATAAATGATTTTTCTCGCTTTTCTTCAGTGTCACTAGTCTCCCAAAGTTGCTCATGTCCAGATCATCCTTGGCAATTTCCCCTCATTTTATCTCCAATTGGTGTTACTCCAACTCTTGCTTGGATATTTCATTCTCAATCTCATGAAATCTAATGTTACCACAAAATGACCAAACCATTCTCATCCCCGCTGCCCCCATCTTATGGATTTGGAGTTTGGAGACTCTTTGGAGCCCAACATTTTTTAGTCTCATACAATATTGCTGACCATACAGCTAACATATAAACTTTTCCTCCAGCTTTAAAGGGATTCTTTATCACAAAGTCCTCCCTTACTCATCCTCTTCTTCAACCAATCCACAATACAACCTGTTCAATCTCCCCATCCTTTTAAATCATTGATATGAGGTACCTAAAGTGATCACTTTTAGCAACTTCCTTGTCTTCTAACATAATGGAGTTGTAGATGCAAATAACAGTGCTGTCCTGCTCATCGTTGATGCTTGTACAATTAAGTAATAACCTTAGAGTCTCTGAGAAGATTAGATTAAATGTTCTGCTTCCACTAACCATATGTTTTTTTTTTTTACTTGTTTCCTTTAATGTCTAGGATCTTTCATTTCAACTGTATATGATGTAAGTAAAAAGTTATTTGAAAGTAAATTGTTAAAACACCTCCAGCTTAAATATTATCTGATGAGATGACTTAGTATGTATGTTGAGTTGGGGGAGGGAGACAATTTACTGCTCATAGAAGCTTTTCTATCATAAAAGAAGTAAGTTCATCTAATTGGGTTTTTGCATTTTTGTGAATTTCTACCACAGTCGAGAAAAAATTAGACCGGAAAAGGAACTACAAAGAGCCAACAAGCAGATATTGAAGTGTAAACTTGGACTTCGTGATGCAATTCGCCAGCTGGATTTGCTCAGTTCAATAGGATGCATCGAAGACTCTGTGATTGCCCCGGATGGATCTGTTTACCATGAACATGTAAAGTACTGTACCATTATAACATATGCTAAAGAGATGGGTAACTGAAGGGTTTGTTTGAAATCCTAAAACTTTTGCCTGCTGCTTTGTACGAGTTTATGAATCTAAAAATAAGAAGCAAAGGGTGATTGAGAAAATTGGAGGCAAGAAGGCTATCATTTTCAAACATTATTGATATCTAGTGGTAACATTTTTTTTTTTGCTGGACAACATTGTGTCTTATTTATTATTGGTTTGATGAAATTCTTGAGGTTCAACAGCCCTTTAGTCTGGACCAATTACTGTATGAGCGTCTGCAATTCCTTATTTGCACCATCCAGATCACATCTAAATTTAACTTTCATTTCATGTTTATTGCATTAGATATTCTGTGCAAAATGCAAACTCCGTGAAGCTTTTCCAGATAATGATATTATTCTCTGTGATGGAACATGCAATTGTGCTTTCCACCAAAAATGTCTTGATCCTCCGTTAGAAACAGAGAAGAGTAAGCTTGCATTGAGGTCCTTTTCTTATTGTACTACTGAACTATGAATGTAGTTTCTTCTTGAAGATGCCTGAATTCAGATTGATATTTATAGTTCCCCCAGAAGATCAGGGCTGGTTTTGTAAATTTTGTGACTGTAAGATGGAAGTACTGGAAGCAATGAATGCACATCTTGGCACCCACTTTTCTGTGGACAGTCATTGGGAGGTAGAAACCTTCTAGAATTTTTATGCTTGATTTGCTTACCTGCTCTGTCAATTAAAGTAATAGTCATATCTCCATGGAACAGAATATTTTTAGAGAAGAAGCTGCTTTTCCAGCCGGTGGGGGTGGATTACTGAAGTCAGAGGAATTATGGCCTTCTGATGATTCGGAAGATGAAGATTATAAGCCTGAGAAGAGGGAAAGCAGTTGCAACGTCGGTGGGGAAGACAATAATGACAATGCATCTGAGGATACAAGGAGTTCCACCAGCTTGAGTTGGTCTTTTGATGGTGAAGTATTTTCAGGATCCAGAATGTTGGAGGAGGGTCTGGACTCCAAAAATCATTCTGTCATTGGCAATTTGGATTCTGATGACCCCACTACCGGAGAAATCGTAGCTGGCAGCAGACGAAGAAGTGCTGTTGATTACAAGAAGTTGTATGATGTGAGTATCTCAAAATTCTTTATCTTGACAGTGTATTGATTAGCTGGTTTCCTGGGAGTCTAAAAGAAGATAGTTTATGGTGGCTAGGTTTGGAAGCTTTTATATAGATGTATAGTTATATGTAGCCATTTGAATAATCTCTAGCTCATTTGTCAAACATTCAAGGGAGACGAATAGTGGTTTAGTTATCATGTTTTTGAGCTAAAATCCTGAAGGAATTCCACTTCTGGAGTTACTGTTTATTTCCAATGGAAGGCCAAAAACAGGAAAGAAAAAAAATAAAAGTGATAAGAAAGTAAAAACTTAGTTTGCATGAACCTTGTGCCTAAATTCAGCTGCAAAGTTTCTCAGTGCTATCTTGCTTGGAAAATTTATAGTCTGTAAGACGCTTAATGTGTGCTTTATATAGTTTTGCAACACAGAAGGTGCTTTTAGATGTAGACCTGATAAATTTTCATGCATATCATGTTTGAATCATTTACTATCCAAAAGCATAGCATAGTGGCTTAGCTGAAGCTTTGAGGGATTAATTTACCTGGGTGTGGGGTGTGGGTGTGTGTGTGTGTCTGTCTCACTGTCTGTGTGTTGGCAATTGCCAATGTAGGTATCTTGTTGACATATGGGTACTTTGGAGTGAAGTGAAGAGTCTTGGTGATAAAGTTTAGGGTTACTGGCTTACTGCAGTTGTTGATTGTGTAGTTTCAGTTCATTAATCAGAATACATAGAAAGGATGGTCAGTTCAGTTGGTGATTGTGTAGTGTCATGTTATTTTGTTTCCTAACAGGAAATGTTTGGAAAGGATGCTGTTGCATGTGAACAAGTTAGTGAAGATGAAGACTGGGGTCCTACAAAAAGAAGGCGCAGAGAGAAAGAATCTGATGCAGCCAGCACTCTCATGACTCTGTGTGAAAGTGAGAAACAGTATCCAAATGTGGAAGTCATAGAAGTGGATAAGAAGCCTCCTTCAGGCCCACAGAATAGAAGACCATTTTTCAGAATTCCCTCCCATGCAGTAGAGGTAATGGGAAATATTTTCTTCACACGGGAATAAAATCAGAGCATAATGTTAAGGAATTGAAAATCTATTTTATCACGTTGCTTTCATCTCCTTATACCTTATATGCATTGTATCAGAAGCTACGTCAAGTGTTTGCTGACAATGAACTTCCCTCCAAAGTTGTCAGGGAGAATCTCTCAAAAGAGTTGGGTCTTGAACCTGAGAAGGTAAACTAAATAGTAATAGTATCAAAACATTAAGCAATTTTTCACAAGATTAATGTATAGTCATCTGAAAACAGATCTTCAGAATGTATGTTTCAGTCACAATCAAATTGTACATTTAGCCCATCCTTGTACATATATCAACCAAGCACATGCATCTTTTTCTAGATTTTATATTCCTTGAGCAAATAAAAATTAGTTTCATGAAAGATTAAGCCATTGCATTTGGCATCTATAGATTTAAATTAGTCAACTACGTTGGCTGGGTGGGATCGGTGGTTTTTTTCCTTTTTTCCAAATTGGCCCAATGAGCCGAGCTTCACAATCGGGGGGTACCTTCTCCCCTTTTCCCATAACCCCTCCTACCCAACAAGATTTTAACCCACAATCTCCACTAGAGAAGTGTGATGCTTGAATCATTGGGCTTTCCCAATGCGACCTGGCAACATTGGCTGGTCGCCATATAAATGGTCTAAAGTAAATTAAGGTGGAATTCAGTAAGAGAGATAATTGGTGACACATGGTATCTATAGAGACTACTTTTTTGGCTTTTTAAACAGGTCTCCTCTTTCATTTCTTAGCTCTTACCAATAAGTTGCCATGTATAGGTTAGCAAGTGGTTCAAGAATGCGCGATACATGTCCCTTAAAACCAGAAAGGTGAGCTCCTGCTCAATATTCTTCTTCTTTCCACTTTTATGGTTTTCAGTCACATACATGTTCAAACTTAAGTTCTTAGTTCTTGTCCCATTGAAACAATATCTCAGTTTTTAATTTTATATTGGTTGATACAAATCCCTGAGAACTGAAAGTAGGATATGCACAAGAACTTTACATAATCATCTTCTGTGCCGTAGAACATTTTTTTCTCTCTCTTCTTCCTACTATAATGGTTTTCTTTCAACTTGATTTCATACTAGATCAGAGAAGGTTGAGAAAACGGTATGTTGTTTTGTGGATTTCAGGTTATTGTGGAGTTTGGTGACAACATAAGCTTGAAGAAGCAATTGAAACTTTTGAAAGAAAAAACGAAAGAGGAGAAGAGGGCCAACTTCATGGCCAGTGGTTGCGGTTCACAAGAGGTGGAACTGGAAATGGGGAGACTCTTGAGGGCAAAGAGTAGATTAGAACATATGGAGCGAAAATTGCTAAGATTCAAAACTGACAAAGGTAAGAAGTCCAGAGAATCGTATGAGCAGTCTATAATTTATGTTCCCATAGCAGAGTTCAGAGAGAGATTTTAACCTTCTGGACCATTTTTTGTGTGTGTGTGCACAAAATAGATCAGGTTTTCCAGATTTGTAGTTGCAAAAATGTATACTACTCTTTTTAGGTAACATAACAGAAATATTCATCCACTTCATGCTAGATATAGGTATAGAGAATTGATTCTTTTGTATTTGTGTAAACCCTTTGAACTGATTTGTGATAGTAAGTGAAGCAATATTACTCTCTGTATAGAATACTTGTGAATTCATCTCTTATTAGGTGAGGTAGTAGGAAGAAATTATGAAAAGATAACAACAACAAAAACAGTAACAAAACTTTCAACAACCTTTGAATTTGTATAATCTAAATGTACAGAATACATCACTTTATGGACACTCAAAACTATCGAAACGCTCTTGCCTACAACAAGTCTGCAGAGCCTTAAACCGCTCGTCCCAATGCATCACTTCTGGAGTGATTCAACCTTCGCCGCTTGGCATCTAGCAGGGGCCTCAACTACACACACACGTATACATCATGATGGTGATATGAAGTCAAGTGGATACCATAAAATAAAAAAAAATAAAAAAAAAGATATATGCGCGCGCGCACACACATATGCAGTGTAGTAGTCTCTCAACCAAGAGATGAATTAGAGTATTCAAACATACCAACTTTACATACTTCAGTTGCTTTAGAACTTCATCGGTTTCCAGCTCCTGTGACAAACAGATACAAAAGAATTGCTTTAGAATCAGCAATAAAAATATAAATACGATAGATTTAAAGATATACACTGGAGCTGCATCAGCTACACTTTCAAAGATTATAAGATGAAACAGTAGAGGTAGTGTTTTGTCATTGACTAACGTTGAAAGGAGAACACCTAATACTAGGAAGAAAGAAATGCAGTATTTGCAGCTCCACAAACTGTTTTACCATATCGACAAGAGTAGATAGCCTTTTCTATCCAATGCATGGTCCGGATAATGTAACACTCTCAACAGAAAAACGAAGTCCACCATTAAAATACGAAATAGAGAACAAGTGTTTGTCACAAGTTTGTTAGTCATCAACAGCCTTTTATTTACAGTAGTTTATTCCGACTGCAAGACTTTCCCAGTGCAAGGTCAATTCCCAAAGAAAATTACGAGTTGTATGCACACACGTGGACAAAAAAGAGAGCTGGTATTTCACCTGAGGCACAGCGCAATCAGCATATGTTGGATCCCAGAGCACAGAGCAGAAACACTCCCAATTATCAGTTTGGACTTCAAAAAGAGGAGCCCTGTGAATCCAAACAAATTCAAGAAATTTAAGCATCATCAATTAACCACAGTATATGAATTCCCCCTTTTCTTTCTTCTATATCCACGGGAAAAAATGTACGAACTTACACCTCAAAACATAACCTTAATACAAATGAACCTTCTTAGAAGCAAAAATAAAATACATCTATCAGAATCAAATTATTAATTAAACAAACATGTTGACTCTAGTACTCTTTTAAAATTGTCTATCAACATCTCCTAGCTAAATCAAGTAGACCCTATTCCCATGGACAAGATCAATTTATCCACCCAGTGACACTACATAATTGAATTAACTTGTATACCATTTTTAACAAATCTACCAACTACATTACAACTCAATACTGCAAAAAACTTTATCCACAACACATTGTAAGAGAAAAAAGGATACAACTAAAAATCATAAAAATCTACGCTTGAGAACTCACAATAGAAGAATATTTTTAACTCACCTACGCCACTTTCCACATATGGTTCCACTGTCAGCTCCTGGACCATCTCTAATTTCTTGACATTGAAGCCAGTTACCTATGATGTTGCACCTAGGATGCTGGTCAGAAGCCCACTCCTATGGAAAAAGTTAAGAGTCATATCTCTCCCTATAGAAATTCCATGCCAAATAGAAACTCTAGTTACAAAATACGAATTGGGCCTTACAAGTTTAATACTGTCTGAAGGACCCATTTCCATATATTCAACAACGGTATCAACATCGCTGCATCAATTCAATTAACAAGTTAAAAGTGACAAAAAATGAGTCATAGATAATAAACAATGAAAAAATGATCACTAATAAATTACACATTCAAATAAACAGATGAACACTATGTTTGGCATGATCACACTCAGAGTAATCAGAAATACTATAGAGTGAAAAGGAAAATATTATTTCCAATGCCAAGCAAACAAGAAACAAGTGCTACATAAACGAACAACATCATATATACAATTGACAATCTTGTATGCACTCAACTATTCACAAGGGTATCCAACTCGGCATTGATAGAGTGTTGGATCCAACCAATTCTTAATGATCTGATTCCCAAAGCTGAGCTTAAATGCTTTCACATTTCAACTCCATGTTCTTATTCACCAAAGGAACCACCTTCCACATGTATCAACTCCAATATTTTCTCTAACAATGTCCATAACTGGCAGAAATTTTTGCAAGAAAACAAGCGAATAAGAGATGCATAGTTTACGGAGACAATCTGCCTATTTGCTGTGAGTTGTCCATAGTGGTTCCTTCGATGTTAAATCTTAAAAGGGTTAAGGCTTAATAATTTAATTGATACCGTCATCTCTTAGGAAGTAAACAATTCCCAATTTTCCCCATAACTTCTACATTAAATGGTCAAGCATATAGGCAACTTAGCAAAGGTCTGAAAAGGTCGATGACAATATGGCTCATACTGTAAACTCAATACCTGATCATATAGAATATATGAGACTTGATAAAACCCAGGCACTGTACATTGTGCCATTGAATGAGAGAAAAACATTCGACCATTAAGAGGGCCTTCTTTATGACTGATCTCTGCTTAATCCTAGTACCTATTAGCCATGTCTCAGTACAACTAAATTGAAAAGGGAAATGAGCTAAGAAAAATTCAATTGTAAATACAACAAAAATCAAACAATTCTTTGTAACACGGGCCATAGCATTGTAAGTCTGTAACCAATAGTAAAATAAAACAGATCCATACTCTCCAACAAGGACCAAAGCATGGTAAAAGATTCTCAGTAAGAGACTGCTTCCAAGGAAAAAACTATCTTCCTGAGGTACTCATAGCACAAAACCTATCAAATATATATTTTTCGTAATTGTATTCTAGAAAGCAGGGAACAAGGATGATGCACAGACCTAATAGGCTTATGTTAACTATCTTTGAAAGATAATTGCAATATTATTACTGAAAGAACATACTTTTCAATAGGACCCAACCAGTCAGGAACATCCGCTTGAAAACCTTTTCCAAACCGAACATTTGATGTATACGGCTCGGTATCTTCCATCATCAATGCTATAAGATCTGATTTTCCTTGAGATGACGCATTTCTGTATTCTCTCATTTCACTAGTGATATTCGGAAATTTTCTGCTAATAGTCTCTTTTAAAATTTTCTGCTTCTTTGTTAAACATGAATGACAAACCCACTCATCAATTGGCACTGTCTTTATGCGGGGAATGTAGCAAGACAAATGAAATGCCTCTTCACAATAATCACAAATTAGCATGTTCAACGTTGTTTCTGTAAGGCTACATATTTTGCATGCCTGGGAACAACTTGTCCCGCTACTTTCACCACCATCTTTAGAAGAGGCACAAGGTCTGAATGGCCAAACTCTTTCAAGTAGGCCCTGGCTTCTTAGAATAGAGATATAACGGTCCATTCCAGATATATCTTTCCCAAAGGCATCCACATCAATTATGGTAGAAGAGCACTCCCCAACTTCATCCATTCCGCTCTTCTTGGTCACAGAAATGAGTTCCATATTTGATTTTGACGATGAGCAACTATCAGTTACACTGTCGACACATATGGTTCTTTGCTGGCCGATTTTGGCTGCTTTTTTAGTACCTTGGTCCTCCACAAGTGAGCATGCATTAGTTGATTCATATATTAAAGAATTTGGTTCTCTACTGCATGCAAGAGGCACAATAGGAGCTCCAACAGCTGCAGATTCATGCTGAAATATTGAACCAATGTGATGCTCCACAGAAGTCACCAAAGGAGCTTCGGAGCTAACAACAGATAGAGAATCAACACTTTTCTTTGTCTTTACCCGTGTATTTGGTGACAAAACTGTAACAGAATTCGCTAGATGCTTCCTCCGTTTGTATACAAAATTAGGCGCACAACACTTGGACACAACACTAACAGATGACAATTCAGAACAACTTATTGGATTATCTGAAAACAATGAATTATCAGCATTTTTGTTTCCCTTGGTGATTAAAGAAGCCTTCTGGCAACCATCATGAGGTTCATCACATTTTGGAAGCATCTCCCAAGTTCCAGAACCACCCATCCAATCACATAAAAAATCTGGTTTCCCAGACCCAATTGAACTAGGAAGGGAACTTGGTAACGACATTTTCACCCGAAATAACTTTACGAGTGATTAAAGAATATCACTAATCAGACTGTTCAATCACAAGACAAATGTTGGCTGTGTACTGTAGGAGAGAACAACAATCCCACCACTTGGCATCAACCACAACTTGAGTCCTGTAAACAAGTTCAAAATGTTTGTTTAGATCCGAGTTGCACCTCAGCAACTTGTCTCAAATTATCAGAGATTCTTTACTCGGCAACAATAAGGTTAATGCTCCAAGGCATAGCTCGAGATATTCATCCAAACCATACAATATAGACATGTATCCAATTCTCAAGCCCTAACCCCCTTTTATTCTATCTCTGATTCCTAAGTTTCTCAAGCCCAAGGTAGATTGTTACAATGAGTTTCCATCCAAGTTAGTTAGGGTTTCAAGAGGACATTCTGTAGCTAATTGGTTTGTAGAAATTGTTCTTTGGGTTTTCTAATTCAGACCATAATCTAACCCAACTACGAATCACTAAATTTACTAAACATCAAGTAAATCAATATATCTCTCCAAAACCATCATGACCCATCATAGATTAAGGTTAAAAAACACAAAAGCAGCAATGCCAAACATTAATTCTCAGATTCTAATGGCAAGCAGATATACCAATACAAAACCTACTGTAATTGAAAAGAAAATATTCAGAAGCTTTTTACCTGATCAGAAAATTTTGACAGGAAAAATAAGAGACAACCCACTAGGGCAAGCACTTCAAAGGCTCAGAGCAACCCATCAACGCCCACAGAGTCTCTCTCTTTAAGACCCAAATGGGAACTTTAACCAAAAAAAAAAAAAAAAAAAAAAAAAACTGCTTTTATGAGAGCCCAGAAACAAACACATGCATTTGTAATCAAGTCTGTCTCTTCAATTAGCCACACCAAATTTATGTTTCTCTCTGCAAACTTTGTGGGAAAAAATCTGTGTGACTCTGTTTCTGTAACCCCTTTTCACTCCCATGCCTTTTTGTATTTTTGTTTCGGTGGCCAAAACAATTTTGAAAGTGACACCGCACAACTAAACATCACAATAGTTCAAGGCTTCTGTTTAAAAAAATAAAAACTGAATTCAAAAATTAGGAGGTGCTAGAATTAAGAAATATTTTCACACATTTTCAAAACAAAATGAAATATTTTCATACAATTGAATTAAGCAGAATAGGAAATATACTAAATCTATTTCAACAGTTTTTTTAAAAAAGTTGGAACATATTGGGACATATGTCTAACTTGTCAAGTGGTACTTAACATGTTCTTATTGGTCCACTTTTAATGGTCAATGTTTGATTCATCAAATTGCACTACTGAAAGTGTGAAACTAAACATTACTCTAAAAAAAATTAATATGAATTGGTATCTCTCAAGGTCAAAATTAATTATTCAAATGAAGTGCATAATGATATATTTTAAAATAAATCCTAACATGGTTAATTTTTCAAGAAAATAAATGAACCAAGTATTGCATGTAAGCAAATTTGGGAGAAAAAACTTTACTACAATAAGATAAAACAGTACAAAAATAATATTAATATTAAATGACATTTACACCTTAAAGTGAATGGTTAACTCCAGACATCATTTGTGTGACAAGAGGAAAATAACTTATCTATGCTTAAAAAAAGATGGTGATTTAATTTCTCAACAGGCACAGCTTAAATATATTGAATCTCATTCATAAATCAAACTGCTAATTGTTTACAAAACACATACCCACTTTGGCAAAACCAAAGTCCTTGCTTATATGGAGCTACCAATACACAACCAGTAAAAAGTTTGGCCATCACTATGTATCCACCAGAAAACTACAACAAATTCACACCCAAAATGCCCATAAATCCACAGACGAACAGAATCACGTTTCATGGTCTTCCAGTTCCAGACATGAAAAGACCTTGCAGGCACAATCACAAGAAAGTTGCACTGAGAGTAATCAAGTATATTCATGGAATGGTTTGATAAAAATTAACTTTGACAGTTCTGATACTAACACAGGGCTGAGTACTAGAAAATTTCAGTTATGTGTTTGCAGTATAACAAATGACATGCGTGCTATGGAAATCAAGGAAAGAGAAGTAGATAACAATTTCAAACTCTAAAAATGTGTGTTCATGAGCAAAATGCAAATATCCCTGCAAAGAAATCAGTTGCATGCTGCAACTCTCGTGCTATTCAAGTATTCAATAAGTTTAGCCCAAAGAATAAAAATGACAATGTAGATACTCCAATGATTAATGGTTTACAAAAACGCAGACTAGAAACACAGAAACTAATTGGTGAAGTATAAAAAAAAGTTTACCTGGCAGGCTTGTCAAGCTCTCCCTGCCATAAAAGAAAGCACATATCAAAGGAACGGAAACATGACAAGTATCAAAAACAGAACGGAAGTCATTTAATAGTTATATTAATGATCCAGATAAAAAATCAATATACTGTGTGGACAAAGGATATGATAGTTTTAATTCAAGGTTTATCTCATATAGTACATGTTTACTCTATAAGCCATTTGGTTGTAAGTTCATGGAAAATATGGAAGGATTGTACAGCTGTCCTCGTAGCTGGGTATTTCGGTCCCGTTTCAGACAAAATGTAGATATTACAGACTGATGTCACAACAAATGGTCCCTCTCTTTTTTACTCCAAATTGAATTCCTCATCCCATTAGTAGATAGAATCTGCTTGGCTTTGACAACTCCTGCCTATGTCAGTTACCCTAGGAACCAAAAACTTTTTCTCAGGTTGTGCCGTGGGATCCACATTCTGAGCTATTGCTACAAAAGAATACTGCTTCATTTCCAGCCAACTATTCAGTAGATTGTTTTTGAGAGAATACATTCCATCATACCAAATAAGAGACAAGATCAAAAGATTCAAAACAAAATATTTCCACATGGGAGGCCTAAAATCTTGTTACTCCATAATATTAAAAATGAACAAACGCACCTGAATAGATACGCCAACCATCACAACAGCATCTAGATGGCTTTGACGCAATTTCTGATTATTTTAGCAATTGTACCTGCACGCAAGGGTCCTGTTTTTGTTAAGTCAACAATCAACAGATTGAAGGTATCATTAAGCCAAATAAAAAAGAAGCAAAGGTAAATGATACATGAACTGATGGAGGAAATTTTGTTAGAGAGATGCTTATAACAATATTTAGGCACATATTTGTGCATTAATGTTTCAAATCAAAACTTCAGCTAGGATTTAAGATGGACTTTATTAAAATTGAGCCCAAAGAAACTGAGCAGGTAGTATAGCAAGTAGACACAATTAGAAACCTTGTGAAACTGGTCCATGTTCCATTCAAGTTTTAACCTCTATAGAGGCAGGAAATACAATTTGAGGTTATATAAGTAGATAAAGTAAGAGGTTTGGTTTTATCTATAAAAAAATATCAAGTAAAAAAAAAAAACATAAATTGACAACATGAGAACATTTATGTACTTTTGAACCGGCTAAAGTTGCAGTTGACAAAGAAGTCAATTTCATCTCATCCAAATTGAAGCCTGAGGTTCAGGGTAAGTTTGAATTCTTGGTAAATCTTAGTAATCTTATTTTAGCACTGCACTGACCAATTTCCCAACAAGAAGACTGCAAGTAAATTTTACACAATGAACCTGCGAATATACTATGTTTGTATGTCATTTCCTCTTTGATATTAGTTTACAATCTGAGTAAACTTGTTAATCCAATTCTATTATACCCAGCCCTACAGGGGAAAAAAAGACAAACAAAAATGAGAGTCATGCATTGCAGAGGCAGAGAGAATATACAGGGAAACAAAATAGGGAAGACAGATAGAATAGAAGAGACCTGAACTACCAAGCAACAGCTGCTCTCTGGTTTTTGTTTTACCATTCACATTTACCCACAAAGAAACAAAACCCTCCCTTTCAGAAGAATCGATATCATAGCACTAAAAACAAATCCCCATCACATATACAGAAGGATAGCCATTATGGTCATCTCTCACTGATCCATGTACCGCCAATTACTCTGCTCAACGCTGAAATGGATGAGCTAATTTCGATCATGATAGGTCAACAAAAATAGTTCCCACACCATATAAAACACAATGTCCATGAGAAATTTGTTTAATGAATAATATATATTACAAAACATAAAAGGAGTCTTAATGTGTCTACACTTTACATAGGTGGTACATCCACAAATATGTTTTACCAGCAAAAGCATGCAGTAAATCTGACGAAAATACACAGCAGCAACAGTATGTAACGGTTGCATGCAATTATTTAATACCTTAGATCTTGATTGATTTCCAGGGTATTTGCACTTCTATTTTTCAAGGAATCACAAATACCAATCATGTTGAAAATAGGTAGGAACGTAGGAGGCTAGCAGTTGTACATTTTGCCTCAACTTCAGACAAAGTTTAACAACACTTTTCTGAATTGTTGTCCACAAAATCGTTCAAATTGTTGCAGAAATCCTCTTGCAAGATCGTATTCACCAAATTTTTAGAGAGCGCATCGTCTTGAAAGTAGCACACTTTGGGGAAAATCAATATTGTCGCACAAAGGTTAATCAACAAGTACTGAAATATACAATGTAATGCTCTCCAAGTAAGGGCAGCTTATGAATCAAATAAATTACAGAACACCCATCAAGGATTTTAAATTACAACTTCATGCCAGTTCGGTTCATGAGGCACAAGAGCTCTAAATTGTGAGGCAAGAACTACATGTTGAATTGAAGCAAAGCTTACTGTCAGTCACCTTTGGAGCTCAGCCCTTAGAGTGCTCTACCACTAGTATTGCAGCATTGAAGAGGATTGCAAGGATAAAAGACAGAACTTTCCAGGAATGATAAATGCCCAGCACTGGACCCACCCAGACTAGGTAAGTCCCATCATAATGCCTATATATTCTGAGAAAAATAGAATCATAGTAAACCCACAAGGAAATAGTGGCACTACATTGTCCATGGAAAGTGGCAAGATAATTCCTTACAAACTAAGGGGCACGAATAATTTAGATGCTGGTACAGAAATGAAACTAAAACTTCATTTTCCTAAGGAAAAAAAAAAAAACACTATATATACCTTGAGTACTCTAATGTCATTGCTATGATACAAACTGTCTGTGTGCAAGTCCAATCAATGAACTTACAATAACTATAGAATTAAATAGTTATAAGAAAGCAAACTGCTTATGAAATTGTTATCATAGTGCAACACATAGAAGAAACAATATCATAGAATATACAAGTTGCTGTACACTAGCAATTCTGGGGAGTGGGAGTCAACTCATAAAGCAGCGCCCGACATAAGGGAATCAATTAATATCACAGCACATAAGGCTGAATCACAATTGCTGGAAATGCTGTGCAGCTTTTTACTTTGACAACCCCCAGTAAGAGCAGCTAATAAAGTAGCAAAAATGAGCTTGGCAGATTCCAACATTCTACATTGATATGATAATCAAGAAATGCAAAAGTAGTTTTTGAAACTAGGAAGGCAACATTCTACATTGATATTATGTGTCCTAACAATGGGCTGCAACCCTTTGGCAAGAAATAGTTCCTGTGCCATTTCAAGTTTCCCAGCTCCACACACAGACCATCAACTGTTGGAGTAGAGACATGACCTTGGCAAAATGCAATGGCAGGAAGCAGTTGACAAGATTCCATGATTCCCAGCACTGCAGAAACCACTTGCAAACCGATGCAGAGCTCGGGAGATGACACCCCCAAAACACGTACCACTAATCAGAGCATGGAAGGTTTCAGTGTCAGGTTCCAAACCTAATTCGAAGAATTTTCCAGGGAGAGAAGTAATTAATGAAGGCGGTAAGAGAGAAAGCGTGGGAGGATTGGAGCAATTGATCGAACAGATAGAGGGCAATGGAGATTAGTAGAAGAAACAGATCAAAAATCATAAGCCTAGATTTGTATTGGTTTGATGGAGAAGAAGAAGAAGAAGAAGAATGAGAAATTGGGTTAACAATAATCAGATTTCGAGAGTGAACCTCAATATGATGATGAAGACAGGAAGCAGCAACAAGCTCCACAAATTGAGCTTCACTTTGCAAGAAATTTGAGAAATTGACAATATTGTCCTTTATGAGTGAATTAATATCTATTAACTAAATTTCTTAGACATTGGATGAAATCTAGATATTGAATCTCAGCCCTTCGTTTCATTTTGCCATTGGACAAATACACAAAGCCGTTTATTTTTAGGATTTGGAATATTCACAGGAAACGTCAATATATTTGACACATTTTGCAACAGAGTATAGTCAACTTTTTTTTTACTTTTAATTACTATGTATTTTTATTTTTTTATTCCGTAGGCCGTTCTGTCTAAAAATGAACGGAATATTCTAAAATGAACATATATTGTGCACATGACTAAAAAAAATTAAAATGACAATTTTATCTTTCTTCTTCATTAGTCAAGAACGAGTTCATGAATCTTCGTCTAAAACTTCAAAATTTCGCCGAAAACTTCTAATTTCTTAATACGACTTTGTGATTCAATAATAAGTTCATTTTCGAATTGAAATGGAGTCTATTGTTAGGAGAAGAATCTAGAAGGTCTAAAACGATTTAGAAATTGTTGTCCTCCAATCATTATTTAAGCATGGTAAATGAACAAAACAATTGTAAGACCGGGATACCATTTACCAAATTTATTGGTCGACAAATTCAATATAGCGCTCGAACAATTCATTTTGTTGGCTCACAAAATTATATACATGATTGACTAATTCATATACTGAATTTTTCATTACTGTTGAGCAATTCTGAGTAGAATAAAATTAGGGATGACAATTGCACCCGAACCCGACGG
>JAYMTH010000626.1:0-19233 GCA_036897465.1 Pelargonium australe
TAGCAATATATATGTGTACTTCACTATCATGAACAACCAATTTTTGTTAAAACAATTATATATATATATATTATAATATTTTAGCCGATAAAACAAAAAAAGCTTGCCCAAAAACACCCCCACGTGCATCGCACGGGGTCTCCATCCATCTAGTAACTGAATAAATCACAGTTACTATTTTGGGCCAACTGAATTTAATATAAAATGGGCCTAATGAAATGTTTTTCAAGAAAATGGTCCAATATCTCTATTGGCAGCACTGACTTTAGAAAGCCCACAAAAACTATTCCTCAATTCCATGTATTGAATTCTGCAATTATTTGTCTAAATTTTCTTCATTGTTGAGAAGTTTTGACTGGTTTGGTTCAATGGGTTGATGTTCATGAGTATTCATACAATTCTCAGCAGGAGCAATTTTGATACTGTGAAAAAGAGGTCTTACACACTGTCAGTAATAAATGATGTGGGACAACTATCCGTGAAAATCGAGAAATACTTTATTAGATAAAATGCAGTTATGTCTGGTATGAAGAACTTTGCCGCCATTATGAGTCTACGTTTTCGGTTCGAATGAAGATTAAGTTGAGTATAATATGATTTAGATGTGTTGGTCTCATGTTGATCGCGTGCTTGTTTCGAAAAACTCATAGATAAGAAGAAGAAAAAACCAACCTCCTAGAGTTAAACAACTACTAACTATTGTCATGTGAAAAATTATAATTCATGCTACCTATTTTATAGCAACACTATTAACTTCAAACACAACTTCAATAATTGCATTTCACACCTAACACCACTTCTAAAAATGATATCACGTAACATTGAGTAAATGTTTGGGAAATAGTTTTTTAGTGTTACTTTACAATAACTTATATAGTATGTGAATTCTCATCGCATTTGATAAATGTTCAAATCAAATTGAGAGCTTGCACGTGGAACAAGCTCTCATACCATGCGGAAGATCTAAAAACGTCGCAACATCATGCACTCGCCCACTCAAAGATCTCACTCATCTGCCATGTGAAAGACCCAATAATAACGTGACATCGCCAGACCCGTCCCAACTCACAACAACGTAGAATTTTAAAAACAAATGAATCATGTTACCAACATGCCTATCTGGACGGTCTAATTTTACGCTTTTCCGATCATCGAAATCGTAGTGGTCACAGCCCTTTACCTTTCCTTCAAAAGGATTTATTTGGCTCTGTTCCCATCTCCACAGCAGCCCTGAAAACGACGACGTATCCACTCTGTCCTAACTGTCACTTTCACGCCCACGTGGCCACTCACCATTGGCTTACTTTAAAGTTTCGTCTGACACTAGTTTACACCCCACGAACAAACAGCTCTTTAAATTAACCACCAGAAAGACCAGTATCCATCGCTGCCGTTCGTCTTCCCTCCATCTCAGCCGTCGATTCTCATTACCTTTTCCTTTTAATCGATTTTGATCAAAATCCAACGGTTCGTGTCAAAGTGAAGAGTACACCTCCTGCGCACGTTGCCAGATCTTGGTCCGACAAAAGCTAGTCAATAAAGTGACGTCATTCTCCAGACTGCCCGCTCGGATAGCTCCACGTGTAAAGTGGGCCCGGAGTCCGGAGTACGGATTTGAAAACTAGTTCCAAAATTGAAATGAATGAGAGCGGTTGGGGTCCGGAGAGGTTGATCAGTCTCTGGAAGAACAGAGCATCCAAAGAGTCAAACCTGCTACGAAACATTGCTGAAACTGCGAAGACTCGTCGTCTCTCTCCGCTGGAAACAAAATTTCTAGGGTTCTTTACTGTTCTGTGCTTTTTGGATCTGAGGATCCGCAAAATGTGAGAGGCTCACAGGTTTGTCTCTTTCAACTCTCTTTTGCTGAGAAAAAACTGGAAAAAGAGCTGAAGTTGCTTTCTCTTACGAGAAATTTAGGGTTTGGGGGCTAGAGAGCTTCTCTATAGTCGGTTGACCGTTTTTTTTTCTTGTCTAGCTCTCTTTACATCCTTGAGTGCTTTCATTTTCTGCGCTTGGCGTTTGGTAGCTGAGAAAGTTGAGGAAAAGGTGTACATTAGTCTTCTATCTAGTTTGCTGGAGGCTCTAATCTATTTTAGGCAACAGATATGCAAGTTTTAGAGCCATTGCAGTTGTAGTTTGGCAAGTTAATGCTCAGTAGATCATTTTTTTATGAATCCATGGGTTTTGATTTGTGGCATTCTTTACTTTCTATTTTTGTTATGGCAAATGCCATTTTTAGGTCTTATTTAGTGTCATTTTCTGTACACTTTCACTTGTATTCATTTGGTTTTATTTTTAGTATACTTCACAATATCACGTCCTTGGCTTCCCAATAAGTGTTGATAGAGATTCTTAATGTGTTCATTGTTGAAAATTTTCACATCTTAACACTGTTGTGCGGTTAATTTATACATACAAGTGAACGGAAAGCAATGCTGTAAAAGGCAATATGCTTAAACTATCATTTACTTGTGATATCCATAGTTAAAGTTTCTACTGTAACATATACAGACTCTTACTTCTAACAAAGCCTTGAAATAGCTTCTAACATGAAGCTGCCCTCTTTTTTCTAGCTTCAAGCTATAGTTCCATATATGGCTGTTGAATGTTGATTGTGAGAGTTGTTGAGAGTGCTATAAATAACTGCAACTAAGAGAAAATACCAATACATATGTATCTCATCACTATTTTGTTTGTTAAGTTGCTGCCTCATATAATTCATATAATTTTTTGCATTTCTGTTTGCTAATAGTTACATATTTACCGTTGATGTTCAGAATGTACTTAACTAGCACTGACTCATTTTTAGAGGGGTTGACTGTGTGAATTATAGTTTGTACCTTTCTCATATTGAAATTAAGAGTTTTCTTTTGAGCTAAGTTATTGGTTAGCTAATATGGTAAGCAGTGCTCATGGCTTGTAGCATTTTTGTAGCAGTCAACTCCCGAGTCTAATCTATCAATTTTCTGGAGAAAAATTGGATTCTAGCCAGTAAATTCTAGTTTAGTGTAGATTGCAATATAAGATACAGGCAAATAAAGTTTATTGGACACTATACTCAAAATAAGAAGGTTAGAACTATAAAGGGGTAAGTTCTACGATCTCATTTAAGTTACGATATTAAGATGTTTCTGCAGTCTATGCTGCCAATGCTCGAAATGCTATAGCTTAGGCTGAGCACATTGTGACTACCTAGTCCATTGGATAATATTATAGTATTCTACATACAATTCTTATTCCCTTTTCTTTATTATGCTGTCAATGTTCAAGATGCATAAGCTTCTCCTGAAAGCATTTTGACTACAATATTCTATTTTACATGCAAATTTTTGTGTGCTATGTTACATACATTATGATTTCACTGTTAGAATCAAATTTTTATTTGCTTCCTGTGTCTCATCAAGTTGTAATATTATTAGATTCTAACCAAAGTTCTCAATTTTCTCAGGTTATTATGGCACCTCTCTTTATATGAACTGTGTCTTCTAAGTGATTGCAATCGTAGTGCTTAATTGCTTTCTATTACCTATGGCTTCTGCTGGTATGGTGCCTGTTTCAGCTGTTGGAAAATCTAGTGGCAACTCTATGTTGGTTGATAAGCTCCCAGAGGAAATCAATGAAATGAAGATCAGGGATGACAAAGTTGAAAAGGTTCCTGTTTCCATCACTTGGAGATGAATTATTGTTTGTCCTTCATCATACTGTACCCTCTGCTTCATATTGTATTAATGTTGGCAGGTTTTCTGTCACAGGAAATGGAAGCAGCAGTTGTTGATGGAACTGGAACAGAAACAGGCCACATTATTGTGACAACTATTGGTGGTAGAAATGGTGAACCCAAACAGGTACTGTATAAAATTATTCTGATTATATCAATGGAATGAAAGACAGATCTATTCATATCTGCATTACATTGATTATTCTGATACCAAGTGGAAGAGTAAAGTCGTCTGCAAATGCTATTTGATAATCATAGCAAATGGTTTATTCAAAGGAATAACATCGCAAAAGATGCTATGGGCAGTAGAGCATGCTTATATGCATACATTTTATAATGTTGGCCACTGTTTTCTACATCTTTCTGGCTTCAAGGTCATGACTTCTACTTTTAAACTAGAAGCAGCTGAGCATTCAAATCAAATGTTTGAATGTGTATATGTCGAAATGACCTAAGGGGATAGTTGTACTGTTGTGGTCTACATCTATTTCCTGCAAGAACCTACATACATAGGCTATATTGATGAACTTTATGCTTTATAATTTATTCATGTGCTATAGTATTTCAATCTAAGAAAGATCTAATTTCTCTATGATTTATGTCTCAGACCATAAGCTACATGGCGGAGCGTGTTGTTGGACAGGGCTCATTTGGAATCGTATTTCAGGTAATACGTGGATGACCACTATGTTAGTGGATATTTTTAACAGCCTCTTCGGCGAGGTTGAAATTCTACATTTTGTATATTTATACTTAACTTCAGTTATCTTTCCTTTTTATTTATTTTTTATATTTTGCAGGCCAAGTGCCTTGAAACTGGAGAAACTGTGGCAATCAAGAAGGTTTTGCAGGATAAGAGATATAAAAACCGTGAGTTGCAAACAATGCGCCTTCTTGATCATCCAAATGTTGTATCACTCAAGCACTGCTTCTTTTCAACGACTGATAAGGATGAACTTTATCTCAATTTGGTTCTTGAATATGTACCGGAAACTGTTTATCGTGTATCAAAGCACTACAGTAAGGCAAATCAGCGGATGCCTCTTATTTATGTCAAGCTCTACACATATCAGGTAATTTTTAATACTAATTTTACTTGTTTATGGTGTTTAATTATATAATACTTAATGTTATGGTGGTGATGATTTGTCATTGTAGTGCCAAATCAGTTACAAGTGTTTGTTCAACCCAAAATTATGAATGGAGGACTAGAAGGGTGGAAGTGTAGTTTTTATTTTGTTTTGCTCAATACTTCAGTAAATTAATATAAATAAAATTATGAAAGGAAACAAAACTTTGAGTACTAAGAATGTATAAAATAATTTAAAAACTTCAACAATAATTGTGTTATAAAAGTAATGATTATTGCTAGTGTATTCTTAGCCGTCTTTTCAATCTATGCCAGTGACATTCTTTCCTCTTTCCGGTTGAGTATAGATTATCAGTTGAAATCATTATAAACCTCATTTATGAATTTGGAACTTGTTCCCCTGATGGATGTGTATAATATATGTGCATGTATATGTGTCTGCATGGGCGAGCATATCTATAAATGCATCTAGAATCTCAGTGTTGTGATATGGGATGCTGTTTGTAAAGAGAACATGTGATAATATTGAAGAACGGATAATGTGTGATTACATCAGCTAATGCATGCAATAGGTTTCACTCTTCCCGTTAATTACTCTTAGGCTTGTTTCCAACTGAGTAATGATGAGACGTGTAAGATAAGCTTTATCCAAATTCCATTTGTTTTTGCCAGATTTGTAGAGCTTTGGCATATATTCATGGTGGTGTAGGAGTGTGCCACAGGGACATCAAGCCACAGAATCTTCTGGTGAGTACTTGAATCTTAAAGATCTTACCAGATTAAACACTGTATGCTATTTACCAATATAAAAATATTTGTTGTAGGTTAATCCCCATACCCATCAAGTGAAGCTATGTGATTTCGGAAGTGCAAAAGTCCTTGTAAGTGTCTCAACTTCTTAATGCCAAATATTATATTGGTGTTCATTTACCCAGCCAAATATTATATTGTTGTAGGTTAATCCCCATACTATCATTGTTAATTAGTTGGTTCATTATGTTTTGTGGGATCTTGAATTGAGATTTTGTAGATTTATTTGCTGTCTTTGTTTATTGGAAAATGTCAGCTAAATAGAATCATCGTGGACTGCAATATAAAATTGTTGTATTGTATCATAATCGACTGTCAAAGGTAGCAAACACGGACATAATGACAACCAATTGTTACACTTACAATCTTTTACTAGGCACATTTTTTTTATATTAACTCGCTTTTAGATCAATGTGTTGAATTTGATTTCTAATTTTAGCTCTCTCTCTCTCTCTCCCTCTCTCATATGTGACTCAGTGTCTCCATCTTCCCCAAGACAATGCATTTATTGCTTCTGCTACCTTTTTGTAACAGATCAAAGGGGAACCAAATATATCATATATTTGTTCTCGTTATTACCGAGCACCTGAACTTATATTCGGGGCAACTGAGTACACTACTGCAATTGACATATGGTCTGTGGGCTGTGTCCTTGCCGAATTGCTTCTTGGGCAGGTTATCTACTAGCGATATTATTTTACATTTTCTTTCTTGATATATAACAGTTAGTGATTTTCTTTCCCTTTTATTAATTTTTGGCCATTCCAAATTTTGTAGCCTCTTTTTCCTGGTGAAAGTGGAGTTGATCAGCTTGTTGAGATTATTAAGGTAAACCTCTTGGTCTAATATGCATGAGGCTGAACATTTAAATTATAATACTACAGTGGCTAATTTTATCCATCCAATTGTCTCTTTAAATAATCAAAATATTTAAACTCACTATATATTCTTCTTTCATTTAGGTACTTGGGACACCTACTCGTGAGGAAATTAAATGCATGAATCCCAATTATACAGAGTTCAAATTCCCACAGATTAAGGCTCATCCCTGGCACAAAGTGAGTACTCATTTCCATGCTGATCATTGTTCTTTTTATCATGCTTTTATTTGTTAACCTATCTGGTTCGGCTTCTTTTCTGCGCAGATATTCCACAAGCGCATGCCCCCAGAAGCTGTAGATCTCGTCTCAAGACTTCTTCAGTACTCTCCAAACCTCAGGTGCACTGCGGTATGTACTCTCTTGCTCTGCTCTATCGAATAAGCTTCTTTACATGTTAACATCTCATAAAATCAGACGACATATATTTATCCAATCATGATGCCTCTTATTTAATATCTGCAGTTAGAGGCCTGTGTCCACCCATTTTTTGACGAGCTTCGTGATCCCACTGCCCGTCTCCCGAATGGGCGCCCCTTGCCACCTCTCTTCAACTTCAAACCTCAAGGTTCATTATGATTCTCTTTACTTTTCCCCCAACTGCATATCTTTGTATATTTCTTGCTGAATGATTACCGGTCTTTGTAGAGCTGAAAGGAGCAACCTTGGAACTACTGGCTAAACTTGTGCCGGAACATGCACGAAAGCAGTGCTCCTTCCTCGGGTTCTAGGTGTTGACATGGATGTTGGTTCGGAGGATGTGCATTATCGTACCCACGTTTTTCATACCTGGAAGAAATAGGCACACCCGGACTTGTTGTTTTGTGATATAAATACTGTAGACGCTGATGGTACGTATGTTTTTGGGTACATTGTACTGTTAAGAGATGCCAGATAGTGATGCAGACTTAATTATTTGTCTATGTATTTGTGTGGCTTGATCTTTCTCACACGAGAACACAGTTGCATGCTGTAAATGCGTTGAGATGGGTTTTCTACTTATCTTGCAGTTCACATTGTGTTCAATAACTTGCGGTTCACTATAAATTAAGGTTCAATAAGCACACTCTGAATTTAGGCCAAATTTCTGGTATGTCAGTCTGTACATTTGTTTTTCGGTCTAAAAAATAAGGTTTTTGAACGGTTCTGCAAATTCGCGGTTGACACCTTTAAACTATTTTATCAAACTCAAATTAATTCGTTATCGTTAAAGCTCATCTCTCTCCTTATAAGTGTTTTGAGCGGAGATTAAACGTAATTTCTTTTTCCACTCACGTAGATTGTGTAGTCAACTGCGGCACTACTTTCGGGTATGTATGTAAATTTTGTATGGATGCAAAATTGAAAATTTTGACTGTTCTACCTTTACGGTTTAACTTTATGAGAATGACAGTCATGAATTCCAATCTCCAAATCACATTCTACTTATCCCCACGTGTTTCTCTATTTTTCTTTATATTCATTTTAACTTGGGATAATTATATATAAGTACATGGAAACTCTTGTTCTATGCATATTACTATTAATGTTTTAAGCTGTTTCAACCTACTACAAAATATTTTTATAAGTTACACCATTACTAAAGTGTTTATGCTTTATCATTGTTACCACAACCACTCAAAAGTAAATAATAAACAAATAATTCAAGTTTTTTTATCTTTATTTTAATTGTTAATTAAATTGATGCAAATTCATTAAAAATACGTTAAATCATCAAAAATTTAAATTTTCTCTTTAATAATCTCGTAACGATGAAAAAAATAGAAATAAGCTATAAAAAAAAATACTTATGTCAAAATAAGTAAAGAGAAGATACATCTTCTACTTGTTTCATTAATGATGACTTAAAAAAACATTAGTATAATTAATGTAAAAATATTTTATTTGCTTTTGTTACCAAACAATAAATATTTTTATATTATCGTACGACATAAACTCTTGAGAAAAGTGATGAGACGTAACACATTAATTATAGTACACTTGGATGGTCAAGATTGCATCTCTTACTTCTATAGAAACAGGAGCACTCACGAGTTGAGATTGGTGAGGTGATCATCATCAATAGATAGACTCGAATCAATGCAAATTTACATTTCCATGCCCTTCTCATTTACCTTTTTCTTTTGAAAATTAATCTAAAAAGGGCATTATAGTAATTTCAAGCAGCAGATGTTCTGAAAAGTTGTTTGCCTAATGTTACGCAATCTCACATGATACAAAAACATAAAAATACATCATTTCATTAAAAAATGCAACACAACTTTAGAACATTAACACAGGGGCATAATGGGAAATTCAACCACAATCTTATCAAAAGAGAACCTGAAAAGCCTGACAAGTTGACTGAAAATTGAGTAATGTTATATGACCCAAAGTCACAAAATTCTAGAAACTCTAAACTTGCATTCCAATAAAATGCATCATTTTCATAGTTAATTACAACACATGCCACATATTGGAGAGTAACATTCTTATACTCTCTAGAGTATACATTCATCACACTCGCTCCACCCTTGCATTTTAACCAAATATTCCAATCTTGTCATAAACTCAAACTCATGGTCAAGAATAGGCCACGAGCCCAGAGTTGATAATTTAGATTTAAATTTATGAGTGCTTGAAATTTAATTACCCTAATTTTTAAGGAAGATGATTCTTACGTGTAGTTACGTGCATATATATTGTACTATATAAATTGACGTAGCGTATTCTCAGACACATAATTCTATTTTTTCTCTAAAATTTGTCTGGGTCTCATCTCATCTTCTTTCAATGTAGAGGACATATGTGATTGTAATAACGTCACGTCAACCTATAGAGTAGGTAGAGAATAACTAGGGACGCGAGCAGGGACGAATCCATAATTTTTAGTTAGTGGGGGTAAAAATTTTACACAGAGGCAATAATATATTTTTAAATATCTCAGTGGAGGCAAATATTAAAATTTAGTGGGACAAATACAAAATTATGTAATATTTAATAGTGTTTTTGTAATAAAAAATTCACTGGGGGCAACAACCCCCATTTCTTATGCCGTAGATCCGTTTTTGTGCGCGAGACAACTCCTTCTAAGGAACTCGGCAAAATAGCCTTAGATCTGACAACATTTTTGATCGATCAAAGTAGGAGAAATTCATATAAATGAACATATTTTATATGTAAAAAGTAAAGTTAACTCGAACCAAAAAAAATATAGCAACCAAAACAATATAAATGACTGTGATTTTTTTTTTTTTTTTTTTTTTTTTTTTAAAAAATAAAAATTCCTAGTCATCGGAAAATCGGAAAAGGCTGCTACGTAAGAATTAAGAATTGCGGCGAGTACGACAGCGAGCGAGTATAATTATCCAGCGTGGCGTTGAGGTATTATTTTTAATTTAATATAGTGATTTCCACCGTTTCCATAAAATCTGATTCTCGCACCGAAATTTGTTGTCGTCTCTTCTCATTTCTATGGATTCTCTGAAACTCAGTCTCACCTGCGCACCCAATTTCTCTCTCTACACCACTCCAAAGCTCTCTCTCTCTCTAGATTCCATTTCCATGTAGCTTGCTCCTTCCTTCTCCTCCTCATCAGCTTCTTCTTTTTTAACTGGTACTCGTAGCTTCTGCTTCCCAATTTCTTTATTAATTGATCTCGCCTTTATAATTTTGTTCTTTCCTTTTATTTTTTTGAAGAATTTGTTGAAAGGGAGGTTTTTTTGGGGGGAGAGGAGGTACATTCTTGGTGGTAACGGAGATTACTTGAAGATCAAGAGAGATTCGTTGCACTGCTTACAGGTACAGGCAGAGATAATTAACAATTGGGATTATTTTTATTTTTATTTTATTGATGTGTTAATCGTTGTTTTGGGGGTGAATTGAGACTTGTTTTGTATGGTTACTCACTTTGTTTGATTGCTGAGAAGTGAAGTTGGACAATTTGGTGGTCTCTGGACCCAATTTGGTTTGATTTGGATGTCTTTGGTGTGCTTGAATTGCTGTTTGTTTTGGGGAAAACATTGTTTTCTCGTGTTTTCTTAGCATGCAAATTGAGGGTTAGGTTTATACTAGTGAATGTTTTACTGGGGTTGATTGTTTATTTCTTTTGAGTTCTCTTAATTCTTGTTTTGTTTTTGAATTTTGAAGCTTTGGCTTAGACTTCAAAGAGAATATGCAATTTCTGTGAGCTATTGTTGTATGTGTACTGTTTATTTGGCCTTTGTTGAGATTGTGTAAATCAGACATCAGGTTTGAGTAGATGACATGAAATTACCGAGAATAAAACTGCCTGGCTGGGAAATATTTGAGATATGACCATAGCTGCACAATGCACTTTGGAGCCTTCAGATGGCTTCCACAAAAATGATCTCATCTGTTCTATTTCTTCAGCAGGACACACCAATGAGTGAATACACCTGAATTTATGATGTAGTATTTGTGAAGTTACTTGTCATGAATAAAAGTGTAAACTCGGGAATCATATATGATATATCTATATGTAACTTTCCTTTTCTCTTTTCTGTGATCCTTGTAAATGTGATAACTATGTTGTACCTAAGAGATCGAGTAACTTCGTTTGGGATGAAAATTGAAAACAAAAGGTCTTGATGAGTCTCTGGAAATAGCTGGGAAGAAAATTCTGTTGTATGTGGTGTTTCCTACCCTATTTATGTACAATGTTTTCATGATTACCCACCTTCAAGCTTCATCCATTGTTCTAATCTTAACCTCATTACTTTTCCCTTATTTGCGTGAATATACATTGAGACTTAGCAAACCAACAAGATTTCATTAACTTTTTTTGGGTAATGTATTTGATGCAGTATTTCTTTCTCGTCTTGGCGGGAAGCAGTTTGTTGATGTTGTCCAGCGAATTTTGTAGATCTATAACTGTGTTTCATTTAGCTCGTACTTGAACTTTTGTTTCTCTCAATTTGTATAAGAACCGTCTCCTACAAAAGAAGAACACCCGTTAAGTAAAGACCAATACTGAAATTCTCCTCCCATGTGAGAGTAATTGAATTAGGTTTAGCAATTGTAATTCACAAGTGCGTAGGAATGTGTTTTGTACCTCAGCCCCTAGGAGTATTTATAGGAGAAGCTCCCTGATCGTGATTAGTGGAGAGTATATAAGAAGTCTAATGTAATTAAGAAACTTCAAATACTTCAAATCTGGACACGTGTGATCCAAATGAGGTCTTGGACCGGGTATTGTGGACTGTGGACCCGGCCATGCGGAACGCGGGTCGAATTTGTTGTCTAGTGTGTTAATTTCGGGCCGAGCTGAGCCAAAATCGGGAGAATCTTGGCCAAAACGGGAGAAACAAACTTACTGGGCAGTACTGGCTGTGTTCACATGGCCGTGCGGCTGGCTAGTACCGGTAATTTCAAATTTTGGGTGTTTTCGGTTGATTTCCTTGATCAAATTTAATGATATGGCTGATATCATGGAGTTTTTTTTTTTTTTTTGGGAGGGCAATATTGGTTAGTAATAGTCACAAGTGGGGCTGATATATTTGGGAACCTATGTTGTATGATTGTCTTTAAGTACCTTAGGTATTGCGCTCAAACCAAAAATCGGTTTTAAGTGGAAGCAAGTTCATTGTAAGAAGTTTTGTCACTTCAGGTGAATGTTGTATCAGTTTTGTGGATCCAGTCAGAATGGTGCAATTCTCAGTAAACTAAAATTTTAATTTGGATATTGTTCAGTGAATCTGATTGGGGAAGACCTTGGGTAAAGAAAAGGAATTTCATAATCTAGAGAAATATATGGATTCTTAGGGTGCAGAAAACAACTATACTTGGGAGATTGATTCTGGTAAGTAAAAAGCCATTAAGAATCAAGGGTGACATTAGTTGATGGTCAGATTATTTGTCTCTCAGTTTGCAATTTTCAGTTAAATTAGAATGGTGATCCAGTTAAATTGGTGTAACCTGCTTATTTTGCAAATGTGTGATTTTATTATTGCTTTTTGGTGATTAACTATGATAATTTTGTATCATTTAGCTTTCCATCAAAATTTGTAATTTCATGGTTCAGGGGGTTGTGTCTTTTGAGCTTTCTCTCTACCCAAACTCGTGTAATAAATTATTATATATGGTTTCTTGCTTTTCTTTTTCAACAAAATTGATGAGAGAGAGAGAGAGAGAGAGAGAGAGAGTAGTGTATCTACTAATTAGAGTGGGACTGCTTCAACCCTGATACATGTTGTAACTGTTGTATGTTTCATACATGTATAAACGTTTGCATTTGAACTACACTCATGGCCTTTTGATGTTCTTTTTAATAAAATTCACATTAAATTTTTGTCCTTGTTTGACACTCATATCTTTGCCAATTCCTGGAACAGATAGGGAGACGTTGTTTGGGCCAAACTGTATCGTACTGAGATATGGTACCTTTTTGTTTCTTAATCCAGTTTACCTTGAGTTTCATAGCTTCTTTCATTTCTGTAGTAAACTGTTTATTTGCATTTCATTGACCAAAAGAAAAGGAACCTTTCAATTGTTATTGATTTTGTATTATAATTATGGTTTAATTTCTCTTTGTTCTGCCTCTGTCCGAGTTTGTAGGATGGAAATATTTCCGGTGGAGAGGATGACATTGACTGGAACACAGATGATGAGCTTGAAATTGCAAATTATCCTGTCTCTTCTTCTTCAAGTTTATCGCTGCCTGGTGCAGAAACTATTGTTGGCTATGGAGAGGTAAATGCTATAGAACAAATTATTGTAGGAATTTTCCTTTATGGTCTTGTCATTACTGTTATTCACCCCTGTAAAAATTTTAAACCATAATATTTAATTGGTGAACAATGATAAAAGCAGTTCAAAAGGGTAACTTTATGATCGTTATAGCCAAAAGAGATGTTATATCGTTTTCAGTTTTTTTCTTCCATCGTTATAAAATATTTTTTACAAGCTAAAAATAATTGCATTGTTTCTTAGGCAAGCTGCTCGGCAGGTCCCTCCAACTCCATGATTCGTGATTTTATAACGATGGGGTTTTCTGAAAAATTGATTGCCAAAGCAATTGAAGAAAATGGTAAATTCTCGCAGTGTCTTGATTTTTGAAGTGTATTATTTAACCTTGCATGCTGCATCTAAAATTCTGCTCTAATAATTGCTCAGGAGAAGGAGATGCGGATGCAATACTGAACACTCTCCTCACATATCAGGTGAATTGATACCTACTTTTCATCAAGCAGATGTTTGTAAGCTTAACAAGGAAAAAATCACATCTGTAATTACTTATGCCATGGGAACGGAGGGCAGTGTATGCAGCCCATTGTTGTGATGTAACTGTGCGCCTGGTTATGTTATTTAAAAGAGAGTATTTGCAAACATATTGTTTTGCTTGAGTACAGTGTGGGAAATGCCCATGATTTTTAGGCAGTAAAATATCTTTGGTTCATCATTAGAAGTAGGTGTCCCTTCTTTATGCTTTACATTTTATTTTAATTTCTTTTGTATCACGGATTTAATATACTGATTGAAAAAGGCTGCTTCTGCTATTAACGTCTTTTAACCTCTTGCTTATCTTTTAGGCAAATTAATTGCATTATTTGGTATCTCTGCTGTTGTGTAATGTTAGGTGTTGCAAGGATGAGATATTATAGTCCTGGGATATTGCTATGCACATCTGTTATGATGGACAGTTTGAAATATTTTTTAGTTTTACTTTGAAGGTGACTCATTATGAGAAAGGGTCTGATTTACACTATAATAGTTATGATAGTCAGTGTTAATGTCTCTTTTTTTTCATGAATCTCAAATCAGTCTGAGTTCTGGTGATTTTCCCCAATGCTTAGAAAATAATTTCAACATAAATTTCATTTTTAATTCTCTTCAGGCCCTTGAAAACTCCCCAGAACCAGAAGAACAGAAACCTATCGTCTCTGACTTACCAAAAAAGCAGCCAACTGTTGATTCTGATCACTGCTCTTCAGACTATGGGAGCTTTCTCAGTGATTTCTCTGATACAGATATCAGTTCAGGGGATGAGGTAATAATTTTTTGCCACACTAATCGCTGATTGAATGAATGCAGCTTATATTTACTTCACAAACTCCTCCTCCCTTGCTTCCTCTTTCCCCACTTGGTGTTTATCTTCTCAGTAAGACAGTAACACTAATTTTATTGAGCTAAATTGTTAGATGGGACTTGGCTTTTTTCTATTTTGCTTTGAATTTGTATTTTTTTGTTATGCAGGATTTTGGTGCAGCAACAACTGATATTCAGAAAATCAAAGAGGTAATTGAGTATTTTTGTGCTGTATGGTTCACCAAGCTACTCTTGGCCCATTTGGGGTATTAGGGAAGGGACACATCATTATGATTTTATGAATTGTTGATGCTGGCATATAATCACCCAGGTCAACTATTAGTATTGATGGAAGCCTACTTTGTAGTATATTATCTCATATTAGATAGTGGTTGTGAAAGACAAACTCCTAGACTTTATTTGTGATGTATGTCCTGGTACATGGCAGAAACTCCCTTGATTGTAGGCCTTTTAAACATTATTATGGGAGTATACCTGAAGCTGTGAGAACTAGTCATTTTCTTTATTCATCATCTCATTTTTGCTTTGCTTTGGTTTATTGGATAATTTTGACATTTCTAATCGACCAATCCTACAGGAACTTACAGATATTTCATCTGAAACTAATAACAGTTTACTGTCTCTAGTGGATATGGGGTATCCAGTGGATGAGGCTTCAACAGCCATGGAGAGATGTGGTGAGTATATATTGTATTAATTTACATTACTGTTGATTATGAGATTGATATCTCATTGAAATTTTGAGGTAGGGGAGCTCTTCCAGTTTAAGTGAAAAAGTTCATTTTTTTTTTTAAATTAAACAATTCTTGTAAAAAGTCTCCAATATGGAGGGTTTTTTTGGCATAGACCCCAACTTGTAGATAACATTGGCCCAATGGGTTGAGCTACACAATAGGGGAAAGGTCTCCCCCTTTTCCAAAATTCCTCTTCACCCCCACCCAATGGTGATTCAAACCCACGACCTCTAGGGGACTGAAAAAGTTAATTTAAATTGTTTCTTTTCAGTGTTTGGTGCCACACCATTATTTTTCATGCTCTATTGAGTTGGGGGAGTATTTTTGTCTCATGTTGGTCATATTAACTTGCTAGGCACTTTTTCAGTGAGGGTTTTACTTATTATGAGGCTAAAAGAATTAGGCTAAATTGTTTGTTCTCTTCCTCTAAATCTTGCTTTAAACTGGATTTTATGTTTTTTCTACCATAATTATGGTTTGACAACGGTACTGATGTGGGGTATTATTTGATAGCATAATCTATTCCTTGCTCTAGCACCATAACTAAATCTTTATCTATACATACTATAAAAGCTGAACCAAAAAATAGGTTTATAATGCGTATTAGAGCGCCACATCATCGATTTTTTAGTTTTGCCACAAATTTTTACATAATTATAAAATTAACCCTAACGTATAAGGTAAGTAAAATAAAATATCATACACAGGAAATTAAGTTTAATTTTAGAAATTTAAATATATCATTATTACAACTATTTAGATTTATTATACAAATTTTTTAATTAATTAAGTGAGTTCGTTAAAAAAATCATTTATAATTATTAAATTCGGTTAAATTACCCGTGCACCGCACGGGTGTATAAACTAGTTCTGAATAAAATAGGGATTTTAAATTGTTAACCAGTTGATATAGAGATGCTAAACAGTTTATAATATATTGATGTCCCTATCATTGAGATGGTTGTTGTTCGTCTAAGAAAATGTGTTGTGAATTTATGGAATTCTGAGTTCACAAGTAAGTGCATTCTTATATGCTCTATGAGCTTATTTTGGTAACACGACCACATGTTCATTAGTGTTGAGGGATATCTCCACTGATTTTATTTAAATTTTAGCATCATTCAATCGAGAAGGTATCTCCATCAAGTTTTAACTGAACAGTTTCTGTGATGACGTGTGTGAGGTATCTCCATCAGATTTCAAATAAAAAAAATAGACTAGTGTTAAATTATTAGCTATTTGGTGCCATTTTGCAAGTTGTTCTCTACAATACACTTTTGAACACAAACTAGTTTGGGTGACCTAGGTATCTTGTTGCCGTCAAGTGTACTCTTCTGCTCATTGACATTCTTTAGTCTACTTTTGACTGTACCAATTTGCTAGTACTTATCATGCACTCTTAATTTCAGGGCCAAACTCAACTATACTTGAGTTATCAGATTTTATATGTGCTGCTCGATTGGCAAGAGCAGCAGATGCTGATTTTGTAGATATACCCGAAGTTAAGGTAATTTACTGTCCCTTGCTAAATAATTGACAGCCCTTTAGATTTAAAATAATAATAATTAGTAATCTGTAATTAGTGGTTACATGTTAGTTTTAATTCATTGTTTAAGAGATTTTATCTGATGGGTTAATTTCACAGCCAACACCATACCTTGGTTCAAAGAGAAGGAAATTCCTTAATGATTTGTGGAAGAGGAAGAAGCCGAGGGGTTTGGAGAGGAGAGATGAAGACGATGAGACGATCCGTCTCCCAAATCCAATGATTGGTTTTGGGGTCCCTGGTGAGTTGTGCCCTGTTGTTAATCGAACACTTCCAGAGGCAGCCATTGGGCCTCCTTTCTTCTATTATGAGAATGTGGCTCTTGCTCCAAAAGGTGTCTGGACCACAATTTCTCGATTTTTGTATGATGTTGAACCCGAATTTGTGGATTCCAAATATTTCTGCGCTGCTGCAAGGAAAAGGGGCTATGTACACAATCTTCCAGTCGTAAATAGATTTCCTCTTGTTCCACTTCCTCCCCGCACAATACATGATGCGCTACCCTTAACTAGGAAATGGTGGCCTTCGTGGGACACAAGAACAAAGCTAAATTGCTTACAGACTTGCATTGCTAGTGCAAAGCTTTCAGACAGGATTCGCAAGGCTCTTGAAGACTACGATGGTAATCCTCCTTTGCATGTCCAGAAGTATGTCTTTGAAGAATGCCGAAAGTGGAATCTCGTCTGGGTTGGAAGGAATAAGGTTGCACCACTGGAACCGGATGAAGTAGAGATGCTTTTGGGTTTCCCAAAGAACCACACAAGAGGAGGTGGAATAAGTAGGACTGACCGTTATAAATCGCTTGGTAATTCGTTCCAGGTAGTGATTCGTCTCATCTATCTTTTGAGTATTGTCGAACATCTTTAATTATTTGCAAATGCAATAGTTGTCTTCTATAATTAATTGTAAAAATGTGTTGGTTTGTCGACTTGCTTATTTATAGAATTGTGTACTCAGGTTGACACAGTAGCTTACCATCTGTCGGTTTTAAAAGATATTTTCCCGGGAGGCATCAATCTCCTATCTCTTTTCTCCGGTATTGGTGGTGCGGAAGTTGCCCTTCATCGGCTTGGTATCCCGCTAAAGAATGTCGTGTCAGTGGAGATTTCTGAGGTAAATAGAAATATTGTGAGGAGTTGGTGGGAGCAAACAAATCAGAAAGGGAATCTGATAGACCTAGTAGATGTGCAGCAGCTGAATGGCGACCGGTTGGAGCAGTTAATGAATTCGTTTGGCGGATTTGATCTTGTTGTTGGGGGGAGCCCGTGTAATAATCTGGCAGGTAGCAACCGGTACACCCGAGATGGCTTGGAGGGTAAGCAATCTGCACTATTCTACGATTATTTCCGCATTCTAGACGTGGTCAAGTGTGTAATGTCAAAGAGTCTGTGACATGTAGAAGAAACATTTGTCAATAATTTAGAATGTGGATCCTCTTCTCTCTTTCTTGTCCTTTTAAATAAACTTGTGGCCTGCACTGCAGTTCCTTCAGTAATATGGGAAAATATATTTCCTATTTTAAAAATGCATTTTTTTTTTGTATGGTTAACCCTAGCAAGGCAAGGTAACATTTGATTTTAAAATCTCTGTTTTGGCCTCATGTCCTGAACTGAACAATTATGGCACACCATAATCTCATATTTGCTCAAGAGTTCAAACTGCATTGTTGGTTTTGTGTGGTGTCATGGTGTGTCAACAGCATTATGGGTTCATGGATTGAAGCCTTCTTTTTCGCAAGTGCTTGTTTGATAACTCTACCCCGAAACTAGAAATGGTTGTAACTTGTAAGTATCGGTTTGTAAGAACAGGGTAGTCAACTTATAGTGGACATAGGGTGTTTTGGTCATTTCACGATTTAACTGACGGAAAAAGCGAAGTATAAGATATAAAATAAAAAAATTAGGGTAGTCAGTTGTAAAATGTGTCAATTAGAGAGTAGCCATCTGCAATTATCTATAGATTTAAGCTTCATTTTTTCGCTGAGTGGTTTTGTTGCAGAATTGATAGTCTTTTTTGGAATAATCACCGACCAAAAATTTCTTTTAATGCCAAAACTAATAATTACTTTTGTAATGGCAATTGAAATGATACCTTGGGACGGATGTAAAGTTAAGCAAATTGTTTCTGCTCCAAGAATAGAGGACTTTGACGGATGTAAGAGATTTGAATCCGTCCGTCCAATAGATTTCTTAAGTGTTCGGGTAAGTGCTTGTTTGATAATTCTTCCCTGAAACTAGAAATGGTTGTAACTTGTTAGTATCAGTTTGAAAAATGAGCTTAATAGGAGTAGATAAAAAAATGGGCTTGGTAAACATAAAACAGAAAGGGGAAATTACAGTAAGTCCCCCAACTATTGACTTAAAACACCTAGCACCGGTAAACTCATGCACTTTACATCTAGTACCAGTGAA
>JAYMTH010000627.1:0-19222 GCA_036897465.1 Pelargonium australe
CTGCCTATTTAGAGTGAGATGTGTATATATACATGTCTGTGTGTGTGTGTGTGTGTGTGTGTGTGTGTGTGTGTGTGTGTGTGTAATAACTTTCATATGAAAAACAAAATAGAAACTGGGGTGTTTGTGCATGACAACATGTATTGCTGTTGTTTGTTTCTTCTATCTTCTGATTCTCTCTTGGCACTTTCTGGTTTATATTTTTGAGAACTGAATTTGGTGTAGTTTCTTTTTGTCTTTGGGATAAATGGTTCTACTTTTAGCAGTAGAGAAATTATATGAAACTGTTCTCACACCAATTGTGGTCTATAGGTGATGCAGAGTCTGAAAGAAACTTAGATTCTTTGAGCATTTGTTGTATTCAAATTCTAGTTTGTTTACTTTTGTTGGGAAGGAATCTGATGATTTTTAATGGTATTGCTTGCATTATTTCGACTGTTAATAGTTTGTTTCTTGATTTGTTAGGCTGAACTAAAGTTAGTAGGCCATTACGACTGGTCATAATTCCTTGAATTTAAGATACCAAGGAGTCTGAGAGATAACCAAGTAAGGGAATTTCAGTTTTTTACTAGATTCGACCAATGGTTTCTACTATGCAAGATGTGTGGAAGAAAGATTTTGGTATGAACTCGGCTCATTCAACATCCCCATACGTTGGCTGCACATCGTGGGGGAATTCATCTGAATCGGAACTCCAACAGTCGTCTCTGTCTCAGAGTTTGAGCTTGAAGATGGGAGCTCCACTGCAAAACTATCATGATTCGAAACAAATCAATTTCCAATTTCAAGACCAGGACTCGTCGTCTAGTCAATCAACCGGTCAATCTTATCCTGAAGTGGCTAGTTTGGGGGACAGCCAAAGTATACTTTCAACACAATCAGGTCATTATACTAATTGCATATGTTTCTCGCTTTTGTTGTTCTTCTTAAAGTGCGGCTGGGATGTGATATTCGTGGGTACATGTGTTGTGTAGAAATTGATGTTTCAGCCTTTCAGGTGAATCAGTAGGGACCTGAATCTCAGAATTGGGTGAGTTAGTCTAAGTTGCTAAAAAGTCCAAACGTATCAACTATCAAAGAACTTCATATATAATGCGTGTGTGCGTGAGAGAGAGAAAGAGAGTGCCGAACGTTATTATGAAATGGAGTTAAAGCAAGTAGAAAATCAAACCAAGAGGAAAGATAGTTGGAGAGCAATATTTTTAAACTAGAAGGTTCCACGCTTGTCGCTTGGTGAACATCCTTTATGTTTGTTTATTCACTTCCAAAAGTTAGTGCTGAGATGGGTTTAGTCAGCTCGCCACCATAGCTTTACCTTGTCTACTTGATGTTCTTGACCTCACAGAGTAAAAGTAATGGTTTTATCCCACTTCCTGGTAGGCTTGAAATGCCGTCTGATTTATCTTTTTTCTTCGCCTGTTTAGGACATAATGACAATGATCAGAAAGCCATGGGAGGTCACTCTAAATTAGCATCATCAATGGGAGCTCAGGATTTTCTCTATGCTCCTTCACAGGTTGATTATTGCCAATCAATTGTAGGTTGATACATGATTGTGATTGGAAGATTCCAATGGAAGATCTTACTAGTTTCATATCATAACGTTTCTTGTTTCAGGCTCGTGTTCCATTCCATTTTGCTGAACCATACTTCGGTGGCTTATTGACCACTGCTTACTCCCCTGATGCTCTGGTATGTTTCTTATGGCTTTTAGATTTGGTTGCTCTCTTGTTGTGTTTATATGACACTTGAATTAATGCTCGTTGCTTATGCTTAGTCCTGATTTCATAATCTTGTTCTAATTTTCTATGTCGTAGTTTATTGCATGCCTAGTACCAATCTATTGCGCCAAATATAAGATTTATTTAGAAAAAAAGGTCAGAGAGGTCCTGAACTTGAAAAATAAAAAACAAACAAACTAGTCTATGAACTTTGAGTTTTAGAGGTCAATTTAGTCCCTACCATTAGTTAGAGTTAATTGCCGCTAACTTTGATGATGTAGTGCTGACGTGGCATTTTATATGTCACTTAAGTGCCACGTAGATATTGTTTATTCAATCAACTGTTTTAAATACCACATCATAGCCATGCCATGCCATCAAAGTTAACGGTCAACTAACTCTAACCAACGGAATGGACTAAATTGACTCAAAATCTCAAAGTTAGAACATGTCATGCTCCTTTTCTGGAGTGATAGTTTATGCGCTTTATTTTAATGGGTCAGGACAGGGTCGGTGCTTAACTCAGCATCAATTTGAGATTTTTTGAAAGTTTGGCCTCTAGAATCAAAACTATCTTTACGTGGATGTGCCAAATGTACAAATATTTTTCAACCTCAAAGATTCTTCAATCTTGCATTCTTGCTTTGTTTATAATTCTTTCACTTTGCATCTCCTTTGTTCTTATTCTCTGTCACTTCACACTGATTTTAATAGCATACAAGGTTAGTCTTTATCTACATAAAGTCCAAAATTTCAAGGCATATATAGATGCAAATTGATGATAAGAAAGTTGAGTTATTCTTCGAATTAGTTGGTAACGAAACCCATTAGCTCAGAATGATTCCAATATCCAGTTCCATGTCTGGTTTCAAGTTTCAATGCTTAGGATTCTAAACTTCAGCGGTTTTCATGTACAACCCATGACCTGAATTTATATAAACCCGAAGAATTTCAGTGTAAGACGAGGATGTTTTTTCTGAGTTATCCTTTCATGAGATGTTTATCGTTGAAATGTCTTCAGCTTCATCATCCCCAAATGTCGGGGATGACACCCTCTCGAGTGCCGCTGCCTCTCGATCTTACGCAAGACGAACCCATATTCGTCAATGCAAAGCAATACCATGGAATTCTTAGGCGGAGACAGTATCGCGCTAAGCTTGAGGCTCAGAACAAACTCGTTAAAGCTCGGAAGGTATGCAATTTTTTTGTTTTTCTGTTGAAACTAGTGTTGGCAATTCTGGGTCTCAACAAGACGCAACACGAAATGAGCATGTTTGGGTCGTGTAGTGTTCGTTTTAAACCCCAAAAGCATGCTTACATGATGGATTTATCGTATTGTGACACACCCAACTCGCACACTTAGGGGTTATAACTGTAAATTAATCCCAAAAACACCGTTGTTAGTTTACATAGTTATGCTAAATAGGTTAAATTTGTGAAATTTTATTGTGTTGGGAAGTGTTGTTTCTAGCGTGTTGGTATTGTTGTGCAAAACGTGCTAGGTTATGTCTTGTCTATGGTCAATTACTCCATTTATTAAAATTTGTCATGTTTAATATTTTAGCACAACTATTGAAGCTTGAACACGACGCAATCAAGACACACATACACGGATTGCTAGCTCTAGTTGAAACATATTACATAAATAAATATACATTGTGCCATCATGTGGATCGACATTGACATGTGACGGTTGTGCAGCCATATCTTCACGAGTCCCGTCACCTTCATGCGTTAAAGAGGGCTAGAGGATCTGGTGGACGTTTTCTCAACGCGAAGAAGCTCCAAGAATCCAAGTCTAGTCCAACCAATGATGGATATGCTGTATCCAAAACAAATGTTGCTCATTCCAGCACATCAAGCTCCGATGTCACGAGCTCCTCCAACAGCGACAACATGTTTCATCACCCAGAATATAGATTCTCTAGCTACCCTTCTCGCATTGGTGGACCCACACAAGGTCACTCGGGAGGCGGCACCCACATAGGTGCGAATCAGGTTCATCTTCCTCACCTCCGATAAGCTCAGCTGGTTCTGTTCGGTGTGGAGGTACTCATGCTGGCATTCCATAGGGAAGTCATCCTTGGCTCTGTTACTATTTATTTTACCGTTTTTGTGTTTGGTTGCCTGTCATCTTTTTCCTAGTGAAAAACTAAGGATATATAAGACGACTGCTCGATTTGAAAACTTTGGGAAATCACACACGAATGAGTGTGTTTGTGCATCTGTGTCGCCTAGGCGGCTTAAATTTATGGATTTGTGTTCGCTTAAAAGTGCATTTTGTTTGAGGTGAAAAATGAAAAAGTGCCTCCATAAGGTAATTGTATTATATGGACTCTCGTGCGTGAGCTCGAGATTGCAAGTTCGAGTCACGAAAACAGTCCCAAAAAAAGGGCCAACATTGTGCATGTGAATGACTTAATTGGGAAATTTCATGTACTTGGGTGTTTGTCTTTAGTCGCCTTGTCAGATTGAATTTACGGTTCATGAACATTGATATTTTTTTCGCTTTTTTCGCGTAAAAGTAATTTTAGTTGAGGTGAAGAATGATAAAACAGGTCTGTATATGGTAATTTTATTATATGTACTCGTGTGAGCTCGACATTGTATGTTTGAGTCAGCAAGACGGTCTCATAAAAGTAGTGGCAAAGTTTTCCATATAAATTACCTAGTGAATCAATATAGAGCTGACAATCTAGACTCTATTCTCCGAACACCCAAAACCTAATCCAAAATTCTATGGGTTTGGGTCTCACAAAATGAACTCTGTGAGCGAGATGGTATAGGTCGTGAAGTCTTTCCACATGTGTTGTTGGTATTGTCTTATCAAGTTTGAGTCTCTCAATTGGTGTTGGTCGATAGAAAAATGATGAGTAAACCTGACGATTCATGCCGGACTGGAAACTCATGTATTATTATTTTTGCAACTATTTATCGAGTATAACTATGTTTACAAGTGTTGAAACACGTCAGAACTAACGGAAAATTATTAGATGAAAACACGTGTATTTTGGTCCGCCATAATAAAACTTAATTGAGAGAATCAATAATTTAACTATAAAATGAAAAATGTATGGCTTATGGTATGTTGATGGGCTGGGCCCAAGCCCATAATCCAAGACAAAAAGCCCACTGGCTTAGTTAGACTTGGCGCCAAAGTAACTTGAAATACCAAAAACACCCTCAAAGAGAAGAATATTTACAGTTCTGTGCTTGTCTCTCTCCTATTTATAAAATCTCAGAATAAAACAGTTAGAATTAAGAGAGCTCTCTGTTTCTCTCTTAAGTCTCAACATTGACTTGCAAAAGAAGCCAAAGGAAGCAACAAGATACGATCTTGAAGAAGCGAAAATGGAAGATTATCCGGAAACAATGGAGGATGTGTTCATGGACTTCAAGGGTCGAAGGACTGGCTTGATCAATGCCCTCACCATAGGTATGTGACGAACCTTTCACTTTTATTCTCGAGAAAATTCGATGGAAAATGTATTTACTTGTTTATTTCTGTGGAGTTCAGAGTTTTTGTGATTGGTGGTAGAGAAAATGAGAGCCGCAAGTCATTTTGGGTCTTGGGTTTTGGTGGGTTGGTTGCATTGTTGTTTAGATTTTCATTTCTGTTTCTAATTGTTTGTTGAGGGAAAGGAGAAATTGGGCAATGGAACAAATGGCTGTTCTAGTCCTTTATTTATTTATTTGAGAAAAATAGGTTAGTGTGGAAGAGAAATGAGACCCACCTGAGAGAAACAAGTAATTTTGGGTATTGGGTTTTGGTGGGTTGGTTGCATTGTTGTTTAGGTTTTCAGTTCTGTTTTTAATTGGTTCTTGAGGCAATTGAGCAATGGAACAAATGGGTTTGCTTGTCCTTTTTCTTTGGGCAATGAAATGGGTTTGTGTGGAACAGTGGAAGAGAAAATGAGACCCACCTGGGAGAAACAAGTAATTTTGGGTTTTGGTGGGTTGGTGGCACTGTTGGTTAGATTTTCAGTTCTGTTTCTAATTGGTTCTTGTGGTGTGTTATTGAGGAGCAATGAGACCAATGGGTTTGCTAGTCTCTTGAGTTTTAGGTTATGATGGATTGTTGCATTGTTGTTTAGATTTTCATTTCTGTACCCAATTGGTTATTGAGGTGTGTTGTTGAGGAAAAATTGAGCAATGGAGCACTTGGGTTTGGTAGTTTTTATTTTCTATATTCTTCTGAGTTCTGATAGCATGGGTTAGGGTGTATGACAGGAAGAGAAAATGAAACCCACCTCACAGAAACAAGTAACTTGAGTTTTGATGGGTTGGTTGCATTGTTGTTTAGACTTGTAACCCAATACTCACATTTGTATCTCTTTCTCCAGCAGTCTATCTAAACCTGTTTATAAGTTCATTTCTTTCTTATAGATCGTGCAAACCTGTGTTTGTTTGGCCATCCGAATGGAAATTGGGAAGTCAATTTGCCTGATGAAGAAGTGCCTTCACATCTCCCGGAGCCGGCACTTGGTATCAACTTTGCAAGACCAGATCATGGCTCGCCAGACAGGCACTGGATATCTCTAGTTGCTTTTCATAGCGATGCATGGCTACTTTCTGTCGCTTTCTATTTTGCTGCCCGTTGTGGATTTGGTAAAGCTGATAGGTACTGTTCTATCACTCGACTAATCATATTACTCCCTATGTCTCAAAGTGTGTACATTTTCCTATTTTTGCAGGGAGCACCTTTTTGATATGATCAACGAGATTCCTTCGATACATGAAGCTGTGATTCAGTTTGAAAAGAAACGCTCAGACTCAAATCTCAGCAATGAGGCCAAGACAAACTCGGAAGTGGTAAAAACTGACCTTTTTCGTTTCAAAGAAAAGAAATGCATATAGTTAACTTGTCACGGCTTTTATTTAGGGAAGCTCTGTCACTACAGGTATAAGCGGCTACTACAGTAGTTGGCATATTGTGAGGTGAAGGATAATTTTGCGGCTATAAACTAAACTTCCTGCATGGAATAGCCTTACATAGACTTACAATCATGTAGATTTGTGTAGTTATGTGGAAAATGGCTTCTGAATCATGTAGCTAGATTCTCAAATGGTGTTAGCTTTCTTTACACTTTTGTTGTTGAAATCATTTGCGAAGCTGTGAATCTATATAGACTCACAAACACAAAGATTTCTGTAGTTATGTGGAGACTGGCTTTGGATTCTGGAATCACGCCTTATGGATTAGAGCTTCCACCAATCATCCACGAATGAGTTGGCACCAAGGGCTCATCCCCTTGTTTTGAAAAACACGGCATCTAAGTGAAACTTGAGGATTTTGCTTCAAATTCAAATGTTGTTAACTTTCTTTACATTTTTGTGGTTTAACTTGCTTTACACTTGTGGTGAGACCAGCAAGGATCTGAATCTCAGGAAGAACACTCAGGACCGGCGTCACCAGAAGAAGATCACGAGGACATTGATGAGGGAAATGAAGATAACTATGCATGTACCAGGTGACTTCTGGATTTTCTGTGACATATGCGAGAAATGGTCCCATGGAAGGTGTGTGGGGATGACACCATCAAAGGCTGAACATTTGAGGCTGTACAAGTGCCCGTTATGCCCCGCCAGCAACACGAGAGCTCGGGCCTGATAGTGATAGGGTTAGGGACATAGCCTCATTGGTAATTGCTCTTTTTTTTGTTTGTTCTTTGTTCTCTCATATGTGCATTATGTGAATAGGCAATTCTTTGGTTGGTGTATTTCAGTTTTCAATGAGACTATGCAGTTGCTTGTAGATTTGACTCTTATGTTCTATAATTCAATGTAAGATCTCTTTGTTGGGTTGTGATTTTGACTGTTGGTAGCTTAGTCTATGCCTTAGCATGTTAGGCTGTGATTGCTGCCAGCTTATTTGATGCCTCTTCGAGCTTGCAATTCAGGTTTCAAGTTGGGTTTTAAAAGTAAAAGAGGGTACGGATATACGAAAATTAATCAAAAATATTGTCATCAAAATCTCAAAAATGTTAGTCAAGTTTCAGGTGTTCGCATATCTCACCAAATTTTGATGTGGACCTACTTCTAATTAGAGGTGTCAATTCGAAATTTTGGTTAGATTCAAATTGAAAATGACCTAATTTGACCCACAATTTTTTAAGGAATGCTCAACCCAACCAAAATAGAGACATGCTCTATTTTTAAATTATACCATATCCAAATTAATTCTCATCGGAGCTGACAAGGGTGGGTGATAAATCCAAACCATTAAAGGATAAATCCACACTTTGTAAAATTTCAATTAAGTTTCAGTTTCTCTTCTATCTATGGTGGGACCCACAGAGTCATCATAATCTAAACATGTTTATCCCATTCTTCTCTCTCCTCCATTTATATCTCAGTACCATTATTTTCATTTTACAATTTTTTCTCTTCTTTCAATTTTATATTTTTGCATTTTGTGCAACGGAAAAATAAATAATTATATGTTGCTCTTAATTATCTACTCATTTTCATTTCATTTTTGTAAGAGTTTCAAACTTTGAATCATATATTTGCATATACATACATATTGATTATTTGATTCCATTTTCTATTTATTTAATTTTCAAGAAATGGCCCAGTCTTAAGATGACCAATCAATGATTGTATTGGTGTAAATTACATTAACACTAGTTTTTATAATGATTTCATAATTTTTTTTATAACAATTTTCATAAAATTTAGTCTTTGAGTTTAGGGATGACAGTTGAAACTTTTGTTCTCAATTGTTAAATATCATGCACAAATCTTTTTGTATGCTTTTAACTAACAATATTACAACTCAATCAAATTTGTCTTAGTATATGACATGAAACTTCTCAGACTACATGCTCTTATAATTATCATGTTCAAGTAATTAGGGGAGTGTATTAGCGGGTGACTTGTTTTCCGTGGAGTGAATTTAGTATCGTAGCCCTACGGCGTTACGGATTGAAAAATTTTAATTCGTGGCGGCTTGTATGTTTAACATGTCTTTAAATTGTTGTTTGCTTTAATTCATATATCAAATGTTACAAATTTGATAAAAATACTATGTTGAAAATCACAAATCACAATTTATTACGTACATAATAATAAAAACGAATATTTCAACGTGAAAATTAAAAACCAAGGAAATTTTAAGAATATAATCAATTAGATTCGTAGCTTATTGAGTACAAATAACTACATTAACTAATAAACATTTCAACAAAATAATCAATTTATAAAATTTAAGAGTTCTAAATTAACACAACTATTTTACAACGACAAAATTTTGCACGGTGAGTCAAAAATAAATAAATTAAAATTATACACGGTTATGCAAACTTTAACTAAAAAATGGGCATGTAATTAAGAGTATCGTGTTTTTTTTTTTTTTTTTATAAAAAAACTATGTGTAACATATTCACTCAAAAAAAATAATTTAAGAGTAGCATATGAGTAAGAAGTTTTTGCTCCAAATGAAAAAATATATATATATTTTTTGAAATCATGAAAAAAAGAACAATTTAAAATCATAAAAAAAAAATATATTGTTAAAAAGAGAGAACAATTTAAAACATGAGAATGAATGGTGAATAGGTATAGAGGAGAGAGAATAATTATAAATACATGTTAACGTGGGTCCCACAATAGAAAGAAGAGAACTTTTCAACTGAAATTTAAAAAAGGGCATATTCGTCAACTATGACAAAAATGTGTGGATTTGTCACCTCCCTAAAATTAATAAATTGGTGACATTATCTGCAAAATTCTTTTGAACCATATACTTCAATCTTGTGATCTTATGATATTTAATAACTGTGTTGTCCTTTGAAACCATGTGACTCAATAACTCTCTCACAGTACAACTTCAAATTTAAAGGAAGATATGACTTTGTTGTAAGCTTTTAGGTGTTGTGTTATCATATTTTTTTGGTTGAACAGAATTATTTTTGTTTTGATTTCATTTATGATATGTCAGTTAATTATTAAAAAAAAAATGGGTCCAGTTCACATCAGTGAATTGTGTGTATAATGATCTGTCAATTGCACTTCTCAATTACTCAAATGACCCTTCAACTTCTATCCATCACTTTTCATTAGATTTGGACTCTTTGTTTTTTTTTCCAATGCTTCAATTTCTCAAACCATTGAAAAGACACTCCCAATTCCAGTTGTTTTTGCCTTTGAAATTGCAAGTTTTAGCTCACTATGATCTGTCCATGACCATGACATCAACTACCCATTTGAGGCAACAACAGTATTTTGATCACTATTTGGGTAAGTTGAGCAAATTTTCACACTTTCATTTTGTTTTACCAAGTTTTTGAGCAAATGGGTTGTTAATGCTACCTAATAATCACACCAATTTGGCTGATTTTTTTCAGGTTTAAAGGGAGTGTTTGATCAAGAACAAAAGGGTTGTAAGGAGGAGCATATTGTTTCTAGAAAATACTTGCTCATTGAGATGTTTTCTAGGTGGTTTCCTCTTTCCTACCAACAAAAAGTTGAAATCTACCAACTATTTCAACTATCAATTATAGTGTTATTGAGAATGATGTTGGAGTAATTAAAAAGAGCTTTTAGCCGAATGTTGCCACTATTAGAAAGTGTATTGTAAATAGTTTTGTCTCCAAATTTGTTTGAGTTGGATGTGTCTCTTCATGCAATATTATAGCTTTTATTTTGTAGGGAATACCAATAATAAGATGTGATAGTTGATGAACTATCTCGATCTGTTAGAGATGACAATCTGAATTTTCGATATTCTACTGTAAAATATGTTGATATGTCGAATTTTCTCAATATGATCTTATTGGTCTAATAAGATCGAATCGGGTGAATGTAAGTATGATTAAATATGGAATGCTCGTAAATTTGGATCCAAATTGTGGGTTATATTAAAATTTGAAGGTGGTGCCAAGTGCCAACATCAAAATATGTTTTGTTTCAGGACTATGGGCTTTTTCATTGGGCTGTGTAATGGGCTATATGACAAAAGGTAACCCGGCCCATTTGAGAAACCAAAACAAACGGGTCAAACTACTCTTGACTCTTCAGTCTTCATTTCCTTTCTTCTCCAAGTCAGTAGAGCTCGATTGCATATTAGGGTTCATATCACAAAACCTACTGCTTCTCAAAATTCCGTAATCTTTTTTGAGCAATTGTGCTGTGTTTATCAGGTTGAATTTGGATATGAACGGAGAGGAGTTGACGGAGCAGGAGACTGCTCTTTACGATCGCCAGATTAGGGTTTGGGGAGTTGATGCTCAAAGAAGGTATTTTTATCCCCTTTTCAACCTGTTTTTTTTTTTTTTTTTGTTGTTGTTTTGCATATGTTTGATTCTGAGTTGGGTTTTCATTTTTTTGTTCATAGACTCACTAAAGCTCATATCTTAGTATGTGGGATGAAAGGAACTGTTGCCGAGGTGTGAATTTTGGTACCATATTTTTACAACATTATAGATATATGTCTATTATTGTTTGTTTGTTTATGGAAGTTATTTTTTTCTGTGGGTAGTTCTGCAAAAACATTGTACTAGCAGGAGTTGGGAGCTTGACATTGGTGGATGATCGGCTTGTGACCGAGGAAGCTTTGTCTGCTAATTTTATAATACTTCCTGATGAGAGTGTTTATGGTGGTAAAACGATTGCTGAGGTCTGTTGTGATTCTTTGAAAGAATTCAATCCTATGGTTCGTGTTTCGGTTGAAAAAGGTTTGTCATTTTGTTCGTTACTTTTGTTGTAAGATTGTAATGGAGATCTCTTGCTTTGCTTCATTTCCTACACCCTTTATATTGCCGCAGTTTGACCTAACATGGAAGGGGTTAGCCTTGTGTATTCATTACCCTCATAATATGAATGAATGGACAATTCACTTTTGGGATTGGGTGACATCTGAATCTACTGTCCTGATGAAGTGTTCTGTGACAAGTAATAACATTGATTTACTAATTAATGCAATTGATTAGTATTGCTAAAAAGATCCATATTTTATTTATTTCAGGTGATATATCAAGCTTTGGTGGAGAATTCCTTGACAACTTTGATGTTGTAGTTGTCAGTTGTTGCTCCCTTGCTACAAAAGTATGATGTGAATCCATTTGACTCTTGGTCATTTATAAACAATATCCTTAGTTTTGTTTGCTTCTCTCTAGACCTTGTATCTTTTGGGGTGTTGACTAGTTTTCTCTGTGATTTCACCACAGAAATTGATCAATGAGAAATGCAGGAAGTTGTCAAAACGTATAGCTTTTTATACTGTTGATTGCAGAGGTTCTTGTGGTGAAATATTTGTTGATTTGCAGAATTATAAATATGGCAAGGTAATCATCTTATTCGTTTTTATGCACTTCTCTATTAGTTTCTTTGTTTTAATGTACACAATAAATGAAGTTTTAATTGCTCTCACCTATTCATCTAAAAATGCATAGATGTGATGCACATTTTTCTGTCATGGCTTAAGACCTTCAATTATAAAATGTTATCTACCCATTACCTTTAATAGCAAAAGCTGCAGGGCATTAGTTGGGAGTCATTATTGTTTATGTTGTATTTTATATGATGATAGTTCTAGCATTGTGTAGCAGACCTTCCTAATACCATACATTTTCTACCATGCTATTTGGTATCAGCAAGAATTGGAGATTGCTCGGCCAGCGATTATACTGCAATGGTTACTGATTTGACACTTGAATAGTTAATGTGCATTACATTGTGCTTATGTTATGTGTGTATAAGTTGTAAAAGAAATCCTAGCTCCTAGTTGCCTCCATGCTCTGTTACTTGACCAAACTATTAATGTTGTTTCTCTTTGCCCTCTTGTTTTTTGCAGAAGAAACTCGAAGAAACTGTTGATTGTGAACTACAATATTTGAGTTTTGAGGTATGACCTAGTTTGTTTCAATTCCCTCTTGGAATTTGAGTTTCGTATTGTGTAATTATACCTTTCATTGTATGGTTCTTCTCGCAATGTTGCTATGGTTGAGTTGAAATTTGTTTTCGGCATAGAATTATTTAGTGTTATTTGTTTTGTGCCTCGAGGAAATCAGGAAAAAGTGTGCAATGCAAGTCACCAATTCTTTATTCACTGATAACATTGTACTTCGGAGATCAGCTGATTCATTCTATGTATGTATATCACTTGCAGGAAGCCATTTCTGTACACTGGACAGTCCTCCCTAAGAAAGTATCAAAGCTTTACTTTGCCATGAGAGGTATGGTAAATAGCATGACATGTGTTTATTGAAGTGGATGTGGTGTATGCGCGTCTCAGTTAACTTCGTGTCATGTCTAAAATAGCAATTCCATGAAATATTTTCTGGGCCCCTTTTCAATATTAATTTTATGTTCCATTTTCTAGGTTATAGAGCATTTGTAAATACCAATCACAGAAGAGTTATTTAAGATTCTCCTCATTCTCTTGCAGTGATAGAAAGGTTTGAAGAAGCTGAGGGGCGAAAGCCAGGGGAAACCTCAAGCACAGATCTTCCTGGTGTTCTGAAGCTGAAAAAGGAGCTCTGTGAGGCACAAGTATGATAATTTGAATTCTTTTTTCTCACTAATCACTATAATAACATCATGCATATCCTAACATATGCCAACCTGATCTCATTGCAGTCACTCAATGAATCTTATATTCCTGATACTCTGCTTGAAAGATTGACAGCGGTAACAAGCGAATTCCCTCCAGTTTGTGCCATTGTTGGAGGAATTCTTGGACAGGTGCAATATCATCAACCCTTTTCCTATAACTTATCTGGTTTTTGTTTATATTTAGTAACTTTTCTGATATAATTTAAACTCTTTAGGAGGTAATCAAAGCAATATCAGGGAAAGGGGATCCTCTCAAGAACTTCTTTTTCTTTGATGCGAAGGATGGGAAAGGCATAATTGAGGACATAACAAATACAAACACTTGAAGCCGATTTTCATCTGCTTTGGGATGCTATTTAAACTCATTGATAGTAGCATGGGTAAAAATGTAATTTATAAGCATCCATATCTTTTGACATCCACTGATGAAATTTGAGGTTTTTGATGAACATTGTTCAGGAGGAACTCCTCATTGTATGGATATTGCTGACAAATATCTACTAATGTTGGACCGGACACTACTGGTAGCAGAACATGATCATAGGCTGACACATTGGTTGGAAGGTGCATTCCATGTAATGTACTTTTGAGTAATTCTATCTCAGCTAAATGTGTTGTGGCCATGGTGGTGGGGAAAACCATTAACCTCACACCAGGTTTGTGAATGTTTGATAATTAGTTTAACTACTAGATTATGCTCATACAATGTTGAAGTACGTATATAGATTTTGAAAAAGTGATTTGCAAGGATTGTAGTTAAATTATTTGAGAAATATGCCGATCGATATCCTGAGCAGTACACGTTTTTTCATTTAACCATTATGAACTTACTTTTTTTTGTAGTACTTCACTATCATTATTACTTGAAAAATCATTCTAGTACTTCACTATCATTATTACTTGAAAAATCATTCTATTATGTAAACTTCAATGCATAATGCATCGTTATTCTATGGCAATGAAATCACCCAAACAAGTTGTGAAACCTGCTGTGAATCAAAACCTGCCGACTACTTGTGAGTTTAGGCCTCCTGATTATATAATTCATTGTCCAAATGCTGTATACCTTGAAATTGAAAAATTTATGCTAGCATTTTGTGTATTATTTATGTTTATTGTTATACAACTATAGTATATGGTTATATGCTTGCATCTGTTTGAAGATCATGTGTTCCAAGTTGTCATCAGGTTTCTGGATAGGATGTGTATGTGCTCCTTCATAGGTTGTCATCACAACGCCTTCATCTGTCGAAAGCCGCTGGATCTGTTTCTTCACACTGCATCCATGGTACGTGCACTTATAGTAACTTCTGCACACAAAAAATAGCATATGCCAATAACTTCTTTAGCTGCTTTTGGTCACCATATCATTAAAGCAATGGTCTGGTGGTAGTAAGATATTCCAACGAACATATTCATATCAGTTTGCATACAAAAGAATGAAAAGTAACAAACCTTGGGAATCTGCTAGACTTGAGCGATTTTTGCCCGTATTTTCTCCAACGGTACCCGTCATCAAGTATATCAACCTGGCTCCTTGTTTGAAATGCATATTTCTGCTTCTTCTCACCATCTTTCTTACCCAATTTCGTCTTGCTTCCATAACCCACAGAGCTTCCACATTCATGCATGTTTTCAGCATCCAATTCTTGAATTTTGGCCTCCACTTTCATGCCATCGATACCATTGTTGTAACCATGAAACTGAGTTTGCATTGTTGCCATACCAAAGATAATCAGATGAATTTGATGCAGTAGCTAGCTAGGGGAATATATATATATAGGAGTAGAAAAAAAGGAGGGTGGAGGTTCATGCACATGTACAAGGCATGAAGAGTATATTGAAAAAGGTGGGCGGCTAAATAAAGATCCAAAGTGTATAGTAGTAAAAGAGAAATGATAGAGGATGCTGATAGTACATGGCTACACTGCTTACTACACCTCTCTTCTATAGCAAAAACTGTCGTAAATGGCACGTAAATTGCTATATATACACGAACCCGAAACCAAATAGAAAAAGCTCATGGCTAATTCTTGGGACAAGTTCAGTTTTTGGTGAAATACAAACTAAAGTTGTGGCTCTAATCTTTTTGTTTTTGCAACTATAACTTGCCTGTTGTGTACAAGAAAAATCAATTTCCATGACCCACACAAGAAAAATGGTATGTGGAATGCCACTTTTCTCTGTACACACCTAATATTGTACTTTCACATGCTGAGAGGACTCACTCCATGTTACAGACAGCAACAAAGAAGTCTACAACAGTAGTTTAGGTTGTCTACTTGAGTTTTGGGGAGATCCGTTCTCTAGAGTTGAGTTTATTGTCCCGATTGAATTCCAAGATATAGAAGTGCACGATAGAGTTCTCGGCGTAAGAGTCTTAATTTCCCAACAATTAGCATCAAAACCATAAATTCGGTGTCTGATTCCTAACATACTCTCAAAACTACATCAACCAATTACATTGGCATTTGGTTTCATCTTGTATGGGCCAAGAATCAACATCCAAAGAAATGCAAATCAACTCTATATCTTTATTAATCACTCAGATTAAAATCACACAACTCATACAAAACCTCTCCAACACCAAACTACTACAAAATGCTATATAAAGCTTATTCAACACAATGGTTTCAGACAAAAAGCATCAACAAAGGTATATAAAATGAAAACAAACACAAGAAACAGGAATGAAAACATGAGCTACAACAACTCAAGAGATCTAATTGGTCTTCACTGTGCCATTGGCCTTGGCCTTAGCTGAAGTATTCTCTGCATTCGCGGGCTTGCTGAGCTCGTCCCAGGCCTCTATCCAGGTGACCATGGCATCGGAAAGCTTCTGGAAGTAAGGATCAATGTGACCAAGTTTCTCCTTCACCATCTTGGAGAGCTCAAGGTAGCAACTCTGCACAGAGGTGCACTCTTTTGGCAGCGCCGAGGATTGGAAGAAGGGGATGATCTCTTCCTGCCAGTAAATCCCTTTGTACTCTTTCTTCAAGTTCACAAACGGGTTGCTAGCCTTGCTGTGCCAAATGTATGGAAGCCCCGTCTTCACGCCCAGACTCAGATGATCACAAATCACCTTAAAACAACATAACCTACTCGTTAGCACAAAAAGACAAAGTGATGGCTGAACGTTTAAAAGTCAGGAACCAGTGTTTATGGATTACCTTAGCACACCAACCGGCCCACATATCGTCGTATCGGCCAATGGGTTGTCCATCACCCATTAGGCCAAAATACATGGCAGGGCCTATGAGCTCCCTATCAAAAGCAAGGTTCATGCCACACATTGGGAAGAGAGTGCCTTTTGGGATTGTCATCACAGCATCAACATACCTGTGTGAACTAAAATGTACTAAACAATTAGCCAAACACATAAACAAAAACAGTTTAATTAACTAATTACACATCAAAATTCAATAGTAATGAAGTAATTAACCTGGTGTTACGCTCCAGAGGCTTAACGAGCTGAGTAGGCGCATCGTAGTCCGGGATGTTGAGCCACAGCCCGTGGGAGATGGCGGTGGGCACTCCTTCCCTTAAACTAAAGGGGTATCCCCTGACAAAGTCCGCGCCTTTCGTGTAAGGATCATATAATGTGTTGAAAAAGAACGGCGTGGACGGGTTCAGCAAGTTCTGTATGTGCTGTGCCAACGCATTTATCTGCTTCCCACTCGGATCCTTGGCAACCTGCGCACAAATCAAACACATAACAAATTAAGAGAGCGCTTAAACTGTTTGACCCAACGGTTGCTAGGGTGATCCAAAACTTCGGGCGTTGGTCAATCTTTTTCTCACTTGTTGTAACTTGTTGGCAAAGAAATCTTTTTTAGGACTAAAATTCAAACTTGAATAAATAACATAGGACAAGAAATGGGAAGCACCGACAGAAAGTGAAAGAATGAACATACGAAGCAGTCGTCGTCAATGGTGAAAATGTACTTCTTCTTGGAGACGAGGAAGCCGAAGCAGCGACAAGCCGAGTCCTTGAAGGAAATGCAGCTGGCCTTAGGTCCCAAGATCCTGTTAATGTCGTTGCGATTGTAGAGCTCGTAGTCGAAGCCTTCGGGGACTTTAATGATCTTAGAGGGATCTCCGTCCTGGACGATGATGAGGTGGTAGGGCTGCAAGAACGGCCTCCACATCTCCAAGAAATCAAGATTCCGGATCGTGGGAATCACAATGTCAAGCTCATCTTTCAACAATGGCGTGACTGGTACAGACTGTGCCATAACTGATATGATATGATCAGAGAGAGAGAGAGAGAGAGAGAGAGAGGTTGGGGATGGAAATGGAGGTGGTGGTGGGTTATGGATTTATAGGGTTCAAAAGGGAACGTGAGGTTGGAGGGAACGAGGATACAGAGGTTTAGTACCTTACGTTAACTTGTATTTCCTGATTCCTATCACATGATACTTAAGACTCATCTTCTTTATTTATTTGTTTTTTTCTTGTGTAAACGCTAAACTTGTTTAATTACAACCATCTTGTTTCGATTTGGGTACGGAGTTTTCATGTTCCTTTCACGTTTTGTTATGTGTTGGTTAACCCATTCACATGAAAAAAGAATTCAACAGTTTATTCACAATTTTACATAATGAGTCCAAGTTTAATGTCTTGAAAATATGGATAATTACACGCACCTACAGTATACTTAACACATTTTGATGTGCTTGTTTAATTCTAAATTTGTATTTATGAGGGCCGACACTAGAGACTTTGGCCCTAAGGACAAATCCAAAGGCTAACCGTTAGCAATAGACTCAGAGGAGTACGTGTTCGGGAATCTGTCTTGAGCACGAGAGTAAGAATATGATTTGAGAATCTCTATCACATAATACTAAAGAGGACTCTAGAAAGAGAATTTTGATGGGAAAATGTAGTGGATAAATTTTCATTGTAAATTATGAATCTTCTCCTTGTATTAGTAACTTCCCTGCAAACTTCCAAATATACACTCAATTAACAAAGTAAAATTTTGAGAAATAATTGTGATCAGCAGCTTATTAATTTATGCTTCTTTGTATATACTAATTACCGTGAGAGATACAATATGTTAAAAAGTCTTTTGAATTTCTTGTGGTCTAATATAATGTTGTAATGCTAATAGTTTATGTTATTGATCAACAATATTTAAAACAATTTGTTATTATGAGAGCACTAAATCAACACGTACAATGCTTTAAAAAGCATGGAAGTTGCTTTTTATGTTAAATTAAAGGGTAAAATGTCACTGGGCCCTTGTACTTATCGGTTTTTTGGATTTGGCCATCAATTAGGGTTTTGCATGGTTCTCAACCTTTAACTTTCTATTTTTTTTTTTAAAAGTCCAAATGACCTGTGATAACAGGTAGGTTACTGCCACGTCATCAAAAATGTCACGTCATAAAAAAGGCCACGTCATCAAGTCACGTTGGCGAACCCTTGCCACATCATCTTCTTCTTCCCTCCTCTCTCTCTCATTTTTCCGGCGATAGACGAGCTCCATCTTCTCTCTCTCGCGGTGATGGCGAGCTCCATCTCTCTCTCTCTCTCTCTGCTATGAATGGCTCCAAAACTTCGACGGCGACCTCGGCTGCTCCGGATCTGGTCTGGTTCTTGTTTCTTGTTTCCAAAATAGAAAGTTGCATTCTTGCTTTGTCCATTGGAATGATCGGATCATCAACTTATCATCTTTATTACCATTTAAATTCCTTACCTTGTGTTTATGAAGTTGTTACTATTATTGAGTTTAGTTTGCATTGGTCTAAATTAGTAATATAAGTAATATAAATTGCTTCTCATTCTCCTTATACACATTCTGTACTTTTTAAATCTGTATGCCTGAATTGTATTAAGTCAGTTTCTTGATGATCCAACAAAAGATGCTTGATCCTAATTTTTTGTCCTAATTTTTTGCATTGCAGTTATGTGGTGGATGCTGCCGATTATGATAACTCACC
>JAYMTH010000628.1:0-19221 GCA_036897465.1 Pelargonium australe
AACCATAGGGTAGGAAATACATGTCAAAAAAAGCATAGGGTATAAACTGAAAAGAAGGTCTACCATAAGGTAGGAAACTGTAATTACCCCAACAATCTATCTCTAAAGCCCAATGAAGTTTATTATATATTCTAGCCATATTGTGGGCTTGGGCCTAATTAATACCTCCCTGTGATGACCCAATTGCACAAAGGACTCTTCGGCCTTTTCTTTGTATGTACGGTACAATTTGGGTCATAACTCATGACACAACATGAGGTTATGTGTGTTTGGGTGAAGCTTAAACGATTTCGTGTTGAACCCACATAATCCACGTAACCCGTTTATTTGAATGAGTCCTTATCGTGTCACTTGATTCGTTTATTATCATACATTTTTAAGGGCATATTTGTAATTTTAAGATAAAAACCCTGATTCAAGGTAATTTAAATAGATAATCGGGCCAATAATGACTCATATAAGCTAATCGTGTCAACTAAAACTCATTTATGTAATCGGTAGGGTCAATACGAATCGGAATATTAAATATGTATATCGTGTTGTGTCAACTCGTTTGTATACAGGTGTGCTTGTGTCGTGTAATTCAACACTAAACGGATCGATTCGTATTGACCCATTTAACATAATACAAAACTTTTAATACGACAGAAACACGAACACGATTTGCCACCCTATTTGTACATTTGTTTTTCTTCCTTATCTTTTTCAGTTTCATTTTGGTAGTTCAAATTTTCAAGATACAACTGGCGGAGCCTAAGCATGGGCCATCATAAACCATGGCATATTTACATTCTTTTTTTTTGTGTGTCCGTTTATTTTTAATTAACAATTTCCTTCACATTTATATAAAATAATTAATGTAGTGAAAAACTGAAAATGATTACATTTGTATTTACTAAAAGAATATATTCAATTTAATGTCTGGTGGTGGTCAATGTGGTTTGCTCTCTTCTTGGCCATTAGAGTTCGACTGTTGGGGTCGAAACTAACACAAATAAATACACTCGATTGTACTTGACGAATAAGTTATATTTTAAAACTTTTTTGACACATGACAAAAATATAAATTCAGGACCGAAGAATCAATATTTACCCTATCCTTCAATCTGATATTCGATCCGTTTAAATAACATTTTTGGTTTGGAAATGAAAACGTTAACACAAATCCTACCCCTAATTTATATAATTACAGCAACCACTCGGCATCTGTCTGTATCGCTAAATGCTGAACAAAATATAAAAACAATATCAATAAAGAAAGACTCTTGTCCTAAAGTCTTCCACTTTTGCTGGAAAAGATAATACTACCCCCAACAACACACCACAATAATTATTCCACTCACAAAACAAAACAAAACAGAGTCCTCAACCCAACTCAACACTCGCCGCCGATCCACGATGACGTCGCCGGAGTACCCTTGCCGGTGCTGCGTCAACTTCCTCCTCACGCTGGGCCTCTCCGCCCTCTTCTTGTGGCTCAGCCTCCGCACCTCCGACCCCACCTTCTCCATCGAACAATTCTCTCTCCCAGCTCTCAACACAACAGCCAAAAATCCCGCAATCGTCGGCGACACCAACATCACGTTCCTGCTCAAGCTCAACAACCCCAACAAGGACAAGGGCATCTTCTACGACGCCGTCGAGCTCGCCTTCTTCGCGCTCAACGAATCGTCCGTCACTCTGGTCGCCAACTACACGGTGCCGAGATTCTACCAGGGGCACAAGAAGAGCGCCAAGAAGAACGGGACTGCAATAACTCATGGAGTGGAGTGGACGGATCTGGTGGCGAAGAACCAGACGCTGACGGTGTTCCGGGTGGATTTGGCGACGACGGTGAGGTTCAAGATCATGTTTGGGAAGACCAAGAGAGGCGCAAATTGGCGGCCGGCGGGGAGGTGAGGGTGGACGGGAGCGGCGCGAGGGTCAAAGCCAAGAAGGGAGTGAAGCTGAAGAGCGCGGCGGAGCCGCTGCTTGGTGGTGGCTCTGGCTGGTCTCTCCGTTTTGGGGTTCTGGTCAACTTTTTTATCCTGGGGTTACTCAATTTTGGGTGAATATTGATCGTATGATTTTTTTTCTTTTTTAATGTATATTTATGTATGAAATTATTCTTCTCTCTCTCAGTTTTCTGATATTTGAGAGGTGAAATTATGGTGTTCTTTAAGGTTTGTTATTTGCATTTTTTTTTTACATATAGTAAAGTGTTTGTTCATTAATTTTATTAGAGTGAATATGAGTCAAATTAGACAGCGTCTCATTTCTTCGGAAGCTTGACTTACCCTAAACCAAAATAATTATATCTCATATTTATTATTCTTTTCGGAAAAATCTATGTTTCAATAATCTATGATATGACCAGTTTAAATCTAGATTATACTTACTTTTTTCTTCTTAAAATATAAACAATAACAATTATTCTGAGAATGAATGAGTGAAAACATTTGAGATTTTCAACAAACAGAAATGATAGCAAAAGAGTATGTTTACAAAAATGATAGTAAAAGAGTATGGTTGTTTAACCCAAACCCGATCTAATTCAACTTCCCTCAATCTGAACCCGCACATGATCCGACCCAAACCCGGGCGGTCTCTCCATCTTATTCAACATAATATCTAATTCACTCAGTTGAGAACATAATATATACCCACACCCAACCAACCAACCAATATTAGGGAATTCTTCTATGACTTTTCCTAAGCATCAATACAGATAACACATTTCATGCTTTAAAACATGTTGTTGACATTAACACAAGATTCCCAAAGCCACCATGTTTGTTCCATAAATCAAATCCCACAAAAGTTGTCACTTTCATGCCAATACTATAATTATAAAGAGTCTTAACAACAATCTCCATAACTATTCTTCCAAAATGTGACTTCATTCCTAATAAACTGCTCTCTACCTGTAAGGTGAGCTCCCATTTTGCACCTTCACCAGAGAGTAGTAAGCTCCGTTTCGTCCCAACGAAAGTAACTCGCAATGCGAGCCTTGTTCCGCGACTTTCCCATTCTTGATCACAGCAATAGCGTTCGCTTTTCGGATTGTGGACAACCTGTGAGCAACAACTACACATGTTCTCTCAACCATCATTTTCTCTAGTGCTTCTTGGACCAAACTCTCCGATACACTGTCAAGTGCACTCGTTGCTTCGTCTAGCAAGAGGATCGCCGGGTTCTTGAGGATGGCGCGCGCTAGCGCGATTCTCTGCTTCTGCCCTCCCGATAGCTGAACTCCTCTTTCTCCGCAGTTTGTGTCATAACCCTCTTTCATTCCGCTAGATGCAGCAACAACAAAACAGTTCAAGAAAATGATCAACATTCGTTTAGAGGACGAGAAAGTTTGGTTGGATTGTAGTCGTACCTTATGAACTCGTGAGCGTTTGCAAGAACTGCAGCCTTTTTTATCTCGGATTCTTTAGCGTTCTCGTTTCCATAAGCAATGTTGTCGCGGATAGTTCCAGCGAAAAGAGTTGGTTCTTGGCTAACTAATGCAATGTGTGATCTCATCAATCTCAGATTATAGTTCTTGATGTCCTGATCATCAAGATGTACTGATCCTTTAATAGGGTCATAAAACCTTTCTATGAGACCAATTATGGTGGATTTGCCCGAACCACTCTGTCCCACAAGTGCCACTGTCCTTCCTGCTTCGATTCTAAGGTTTAGGCCCTTAAAGATCATCGGATCAGGTCGGGCTGGATATGCAAAGTACACATCCTTAAGTTCAACACGACCCTTTAGTCTCTTCTTTGTATCTGTTTCTTGCGTGCTGTTCGGGTCAATCTCGCTATTCCTGTCTAGGATTTGGAAAAGAGAACGGATGGCGTTGCTTCCTTTAGATATATCAGAAGTCATAGCTCCGGCATCTGCAATCGAGTAAGCAGTGAAAAGCAAGATAAAGAATGCTTGGAAGAGATGTTTTGGAGATATCAGGTCTTGTGCCAAAAGCCTCCCACCATACCAATAAGCTAAAGCTGTGGAAGCTGTGTTGAAGAATTGTGAGCTCGATAAGCCAAGACCTGCATACCAAGATTGCTTAACACTCGCCTTCTTAGGACCGTCCAGTGTAGCTTCGAAGAGTCCTAGTACTCTTCTCTGGGACGAGAATGCAACTATAGTTCGGTGATTAATGACAGCTTCACTTGCAAGTTGGCTTCCTTTGTTCTGTGCTTTACTGGTTTTCTCTGCATTGCCAGACATCAAGAGACTCCTCGCGTAGAAGCTACCAATAACTATTGGTTGCACCGCGATCATCACGAGGGATAGCTTCCATGTGAGCACGAGTCCTAGAGCGTACGCGAAGGTAGCCCCGAAGATTGTTGAAACCAGCAATGACATCCTGTCCCCAACAAGGGACTTGACCATGTTGGCTTCAGTGGCTAGTCTTGCACAAATGGCTGCACTCGTGTTCTCGTCTTTATCAAACCATCCTATCTCAAACGTCAGAAGCTTCCCGAGAAACTTCTCGCGAACCCTTTTCGTCAATCTCTCTCCCATGACAGCAAAACTGTAGTGCTGGAGTATACAAATAAAGAAGTTGAAAACAGCAATACTTAAGAAAATGAAGGACAAGGTTCTTGATTTGGACTTCATCACAGATTTGTCAGTTTGGAAGTAAATGGAAATGAGTGTTCCCACACAGTAGGCATTTATAGGCTGAACTGCTCCGTAGCCTAACGCGCCCAAGCACCCGAGCAAGGCTCTTCCCCTCTCAGGAGCATTCATTCTCAGCAAACGCCATTGCGAGGGAGGACCATTAGCTTGCTTCAAGTAATTGAACTCATCATCAGTACTTATTCTACTATGATCTGTGTTGATGGAGAATGAGTAAGGCGCGCTAATGGAAATTGCAGGGCTAAAAGGGTTCATCAATGGACTTCCCTGAATGCTTGATCTCACACTGACCGGGGTTGGAGCAACACTCCTATGGCTATAATATGGGCTTGCATCAATACTTGTTCTGTAATATGGACTCACATCATTGTCAGGACCATCGTTTCGTGCTGCTACGTTTTGCAGTTGTAGCATATCAGAGTATTCTCCGCCTTGCCCGCCATTTAGTTGCATCAAATCATCATGTGTACCTGATTCAACTACTCTACCAGCTGCAAGAACTACAATTAGATTTGCTTGTCGGATTGTGGACAACCGGTGAGCAATTATGATTGTTGTCCTCCCAATTGATGCCTTGTCAATAGCCTCCTGAACTAGTTTCTCAGACTGTGAATCTAGTGCACTAGTGGCCTCATCAAGGAGCAAGATCTTCGGGTTCCTGATTAGAGCACGAGCAATGGCGATTCTCTGCTTCTGTCCACCGGACAGTTGGAAACCGAATTGGCCAACCTAGAAAAGATTCATAGAAGTCAATATTAAGAAGCATATGGTTTGAACAAGTAATTTCAAATTAGTTAGCTTACTTGAGTTTCATATCGGTCCGGTAACTTGGAGATGAAGTCATCTGCATTTGCTTTCTTGGCTGCATCAATCACATCATCCATGGTAGCATCTTCTTTACCAAACAGTATGTTCTCTCTTATGGTTGTAGCAAAGAGCACAGGTTCCTGGTTAACCAGACCCATTTGGGATCTCAACCATTTGAGCTCAAGTCTTTTTATTTTGTGCCCATCCAGCAAAATCTGTCCTTGAGTTGGGTCATAAAATCTTTGAAGCAATGCAATGGTTGTGGACTTGCCAGATCCACTGCTACCCACAAAACCAGCAGTCTTACCAGCTGGAACCTTGAGAGTGAGTCCTCGCAAGATCGGATTGCCAGGTCGCGATGGATAGTTGAAATGAATGTCCTTAAACTGAATCTCCCCTCTCACATTTGACAGAGCCTTCCCTTTCCCATCTTCTGTGTCTATTTCGGGTACTCGATCGATCATTTCCAGAATCCGAATAGCAGCAGCCCTTCCTTGTGTGAGGAAAGTTATATTTGGGAGTGCACCCAAAACACTCCTGAAAACATGAAACTCAACATCAAAATCAAGATCAAGATCATGAAGATCAGCAATTTAGATTTTCTGATGGGAAAGAACTCACAATGCTCCAAAGAGTACATTGAATCCAGAAGTGAAAATGCGGCCACCTGGTTCGCCTTTCTCAGTGACCAAGTAAGTGCCTACCCAAGCCAGAAAAGCCCATCCTACATACATCATCCCCAAGCTTCCCATCATCAACCCTTTGGCAAGACCTTGCTTCACTCCAATTTCCATTACTTTTTCAAGTGCTTGGCTGAACTTATCTAGAGTTTGTCGCTCCCCAACAGACGAGTAGACAGTTCTTACAGAAGAAATGGCTTGTTCTGCAATCCCACCAGCAATTCCATAAGCTTCAATAGTCTTCATCGCCATGTCCATCATCATCTTCCCGAATATGAGTGCTGGAAGGATGACCAAGATGGTGAGGGGAAGGGCTGCCAAGGCAAGCTTCCATGACAGCACAAAGGCAAGTATGAAGCAGGAGAAGAATGTTGACATGAAAGCAAGGCAATTAGGTATCTGCAGAAGAGCCCAAGTAATTATATATAGATCATTACATTGGTCTCAAGTCTCAACCTAAGCTTGTTTTGTAGTTAAAAGTACAAACCTTCTCACATAAAGCAACTTGGATTGAAGTGGCATCTGAGGATATGGTTGAAACTACTTGGTAAGTTGTGGAAGAACCGGAAGCTTGGATGTCGAAGAAACTAGCTTCTTGTCTAAGCACAGCTTTAAGGTATTCCATTCTTATACGAGATGTCTGTCTCTCAGCAGTTCTTGCCCAACAAAGTCCTTCTGCAGAAGCAATTGATAGTGAAAATGGTTCCCCAAATGAATCTAATAACCAGTAAAATTCAAAGCAGAACATACCAACAAAAGCAGCAGCTCCAACTCCAAGTGCAACCAAGAACAGCCTAAGTGCATACTGAAAAATGGAAACAAACAAAACCCATTATCCAACAAACATAATCAAAGACTATGCTTAAAATTTCATCAAGGATGTATATTATACCAAGTTCTGTGCTTCAACTACCATAGCACAAAAACTGAGGTGAAATATATGCTTACCTTGTCCACAGTTTTAGTGAAATTGGTATCAGCATTGACAGTTCCATAGTCGGTGATAACATCGCTAAGAACGTACATCATGACAGGATTCTGCAACCCATCTCCAATGCTGCCCAACGTCCCGAAAAACATCAAAAGCTTGTCTATGCCATCAGCATACCTAAACATGCTATCTTTGCTGCCCATGTTCAATTTCTATGATTCTGTTCGCCTATCCAGAGGCTAGCTACTTCATCAAATGAGGTATAGATAAAGATCTTTGCTTCATGACAGCAGATTCGCAGGCCAGGCCGGTACTGTCAAATGGAGTAAACTAATGCATTTTTATTATTATCCAAAATGCGCGGTGTCAGCATACCTTGTTAGGACTTGGTGTGCTGGTATCCATAATTCCAGACATCAGCTGGTTCTCAACAGTTTATGTGTGCATTTTAGCCAAAAACCATTTCAAGAATCTTTCTCTGCTGACTTTTAGAGATCCCAAGAAGACAAGAATTATTTTGTAAGCTTTCTAGCTGTTGACATTCAGCCAATAGGATATAAGAAACTAGACTATGTTGAAAATGACCTTAGATTTGATGATGATCTTGAATATTTATTTCAGAATCAGTGTTCTCATTCATCTCACAGTTTAAACATCATTATTAATGCAAATAACTTAATTCTTTAGAAGATACATGCATGACTAAACAGACAACATCAAACACCAGAATCTACAACAACGCATTTAACTCGCATCTTTTGGATACAAATTTCCACATTACACCTTTTGGTTGCTGCTCAAAATTTATAGATTTATACTTTATATACAAAAAGAATGGGTATATGCAATATGCTATAAGTTGGGACTTGTATGGCAGGAATTGCATGAAGTTGTTCATTAAATTTGAGTTCGTAATTGTGTCAATAAATTCTGCATAATTTCAAGTTTCTGGCTGAGTAGTCTAATATCAGCAAGATGCTGTGTGCACGACTCTGAACTACTCACATCGCTAATAAGAGAAGCACATTTGGCCCGTGAATCACCAATCTCCTCCTCAAGTAAACTAACCAAGTGTGTATGCGAGCTTCCATTGGTCTTATTTGATAGAGGGCGCGGAGTACTAGCAGCACTAGTACCCCTGCTGAGCATGTCAGAAGAGAGTATCTTACCGAAGCCCTCAATTCCTGCATGTCATCAACCGATAAATTCAGAATCACACCAAGGAAGGTGGTAAACAGCAAAGGTCATCTGCCTAACGAATATAACTATCATGAAAGTATATGCTTCTAGGTTTTGTTTCGTTCATTCCATGTTTTTTCTAATTATTGACATTTCTATCCAAAAATGTATTCTAGATTATCCTATTAATCCATAATAAGTGGTTACAGAGGCTGCTCCTTACTTCTTTCAACATTTGCTTCAAGCCTAGCCCATAAATCTTGATATGCTTATATTACATATGTTTTACGAGCATATTTGACCAAAGAAACATCTTCGGAAGATAAAACATGCATGACACCCACATAACTTAAGCTCTTAAAATGCAAACTCTAAAGCATCTGCCTCAAATTAATGGATAGCTAGTTAACTAAACACAGGATCTTTCATCCATCTAAACCAACATTTAGCATTTCAATCATATGACTTAGTAGGAAGACAGGAGTCCCAACTCTGACTAGAATAGATATGTAACTTATACTCCTTTCGTCCCAAAATAATTGTCCACTTTCCATTTTTTTTTTCTTTCTTTTTTGTAACCTCATGTGCTCTTGTCGCAACAAACTCAAGGTATCCTAACCAACTTATGATAAGGATACTCTTGGTAATTCATACATATCTAACTAAAAAAAATAGAAAGTGAACGATTATTTTGGGACGGAGTAACTTGTTGACTTTTCTTTAGCTTTGGACATACCAAGGTTGCTTAGCTGATCCATGGCACCCTGACCAATGGACTTCTCCAGCTTCAGGAGCCGCAGGACTCCAGCTGTTATCCGACACATCGATTCAACTTCAGACTTGCACAAAAATGTGAGGTGTTGAAGTTCATCCTTCCTAACAACAGCCTCAATCTGAATAGAATAAACATTTCATCAGAACAAAGAACCTTCCAAGATAAAAATAATAGATAGATTAGAAGTACCATCTCATTACCGGTTGTTTAACACAGAATTTTAGGTTCTCTACCACCCAATTGCCTATTTCTTCATTAACACAATCATCACATATCACCATGCGAGCTTCAAGATCTACCCCTCCAGACTTCTCAAAGGTTTCTTTCACCATGTGTACAGGTAAATCAGTTTGATGGATGGCATCCTGGGACTGGGGCTTCAAGATCTGCAAACCTTCCACACCAACCTGCAGCAAGTCAAATAACTTGTGAGATCTTCAAAAAATGATATAAATCACATGAAAGTTGGAGACATAATTCACTTGGAGTAAATAAAGATGAAAAATGAAGCATATTTTTAGATTTAATTCATAATGAAACAACTGAAGTGTTGATGGATCATCAAGGTATGTAGCATATGGGATTGCCAATTGCCATTAAAATACTGTGTCATATGGGCAGCTCAAATACAGAGCTTACATACACTGCAGATCACTAAGTTAACTAGTTTCAACCCTTAACCTGCCAATCAAGTCTAGCAACGTACTATTTTATTTATTGACATATAGTTGAGATGAGTACAAAATAAAATTTCCTAATGTTTCTCATAACTAGCCACCTGACCTATTGAACAGGTATATCCACCTTGTACCCTTAGATATACCATATGCAAATTATACTTATACGAGGATCCAACATACTGGCATACTGATAGTGAATTAAGCTCATGTAGATAACAATTTCCATGAAACAATGTTGATGAAGCTAGGATTTATGTTCTAGCAAAATACTTTTGCCAGATTTTAAACTATATAATTGTAAAGGCTGGAGAAGAAAAGCACACAAAGAGGAAATCGTCATCACCGTGACCAACTCCACAGGATATTTCAACGCCCCTTGTGATTTTTCTTTGCCATTATCCCCATGGGCCGGACTACTTTTAGCATTAACTTGCAAACTCTGGAAAGTTGTATGCCAACACCTCTCCTCTCTGCTCACATCTTCATGACCATATAAACATGATCTGTCTGACATCTCCTTTGCACCCTCAAGAGCAAATAACCAATCTTTCAATTCTATAGATAAGTCAACATCATCTGGTATTCCAAAATGCAAAGAAGCATCATCCATTTCATGTTCCAGACTTAAATCTGGAGAAATAGGAAATTCAAAATAACTTCAGTTACAATAAAAAATAGTAGTAGAAATCAGTAAATATTCTACATATAAAGATGACGCATAAAACAAAGTTTCACATGAATGTTTCTCCCTTACCCTCATCTGGATCATCAGCAGTTAGAGGAGATGCATTGAAAAGTTCAGATAGAGGCACCGCAGAGATGTGTTCCAGCCCTCTTGAGAGCCCCTCCCCGGGACCACCATCAGGCCCGAATATCCCAAACCGGTGCAGAAGGCCTTCAGTATAGTTCATTCCTCCACCAAGTCGAACACCAGAAATACAAGCTGACACAATTAGACTGTGACACAATGAATCTTGTACATTGAATGGAATCATTTGATCCACTTTAATGTCCAGAAATGGAATGGCTAAACCATGGCTATTTGATTGATGATTCCTTTTGTTATGCACCCAAAAGACAGCCCTCAGTTGAGGACATCCCCTATTAGACACCAAAAGACCATTTTCATTAGACATTGTAACCGTGTCATTCTCATGAGCCAGATTTTCTTCAGCATCTACACAGCTAACCTCAACACTCTCCCAGCACAAAGTGTATGAAGCTGCAACTGCACCTCCAAGGGTTCTGTAAGTAACTTTAATGAATAAATGTTCCCCAGTAAACTGAACCAGAGGCATTCCTTGGATATTCATGGAGGAAGACTCCAAAAATCGAAGTTGAAGATCCTCAACAGCTAAACTTACTGAAGTATCACAAGGAACCTTTTCTATCAGATTTCCACTGAAAGATTTAATCCTTCTTTTCTTTTGTTTGCTACTTTTTCTGATAAGGGATATCTTTTTGCTTACTTCGCCGAAATATCCATACAGGTCTAGGACAAAAAATAACTGCTCAACTGAAGTATTAGACAAATACTGTTGGCAAGCAATCCCTACTCTGACAATACCACGTGGAGGAGGAACATCTGTCAATGGTTTCCCATCTGTTGTCGCCATAGCCACCTCAATGCAAACATCTTTCAGTTCAACACATTTCCACAAGCCAGAAGTCAAACCGGCAGAACTATGAGGCTCAGTTGAGCGATTACATGTTTCCAGAGACAAACTAAGGTGTGATGATCCAGTTGTCCATTTGTTCTGGCTTGCATCAACAGGTTGACATTCCCAGAAAGAGAAACAGGCAGGATCTTTATCCAAGTTCAACAGCTTAAGCCTCAGTGAAGGTGTCTCAGAGAAGAACAAGTTTTCAATATGAAGCCTTGCTCCACTGAAGGACCTCTCAGCAGTGATCTTATTATTGTTGGCAGGACTATCTGATGCACAGGTGCCCAAAGGAACAGTAATATCTAATTCCTTGAGAGTGAATACAAGGGAATTGATTGAATTATCTGGTAAAACAACACCCGGATTGACCGTGATTCCATCGGCTATGAAGGAAGCTATCCTCAAACAAGTTTCTTCCTGAAGATGAATCTGAGCAAGGAATAGGAAATGACACTGAGAAAGGAAACAACTGAAAGGATAGATGAGAAGGTATAATTTATTTTATATTGGATACATACCATAAGAGGCTGGCAATCAATTACTGTCTGCGAAGCAAATGATGGAGGCGCGGGGGAGGGCTTGACCTGAAGAGAATGGAAGCATATTACAGGGATACCCTCATTCAAAGTCAACTGCTTGTTTCCTAGAGGATATATTCGAGGACAAAAGTCCTTTTCTGTAAAAACAAAGAAATGAAAGAATGAGACTGAAGATTACATATCTAAACTTGTCGCAAACAAAAGCTGTGTTTATCAAAATATAAGTAATACCAAAGTCAGGTATGTGAAGAACATCTTTTGTAGCATCTAGCATTGATGGTTGCACTAAGGTGGAAGGAGGGTGTGAAAAGGTGTCCCTGCATTGAAATCATTAACATATAAATTCAATCGAACTATCAAATTCACTCCCCCTGTCCCAAAATGAGTGTCCTCTTCCATTTTTGTCGAAATTAAAGGTAAGTTATTAGAGTTGGGCTTTCCCTTTTATACCCTTTGTGCTCTTATTTTTACACACTCAAGGGCTTCTAGCTAGCTTAACTTAGGGAAACACATTGTTAGAAATAATCTTGAACGGAAAAAAAATAAAATAATATCATTTATGCTGGAAAGTGGAGATATAATCTCCCATTGATGGGTGATAAGATTGGAGCCGGGAGAACCTTATGGTTGATTCAGGTGATTTGAACTACCTGAATTGTGATTTTTTAACGGTTCTAGCAATTAAAGTTTATGAAGTTTTGAATGGATCTTGTGACTCAAATGTAATATGAGTGAGCCATGATGATTTCAGCAATTGCAGCTCATTATTTCCATATTTTTATGAGTTTTATTTCTATTAGACTCTTGAACTATAGATACCTTAAAATTAGGTCTTAAACTTTAAGAATAAAAAGTCATGTTTGATACAATTAAGAATAAAAAGTCATGTTCAATACAATTATACAAAACTAGCAGTGCATCCTCTCTCCATTGCCATTGTCTTCTAAACTTCTTACATAAATATTTTACAAATGTATTATCCACACTATATTCATAATGATGCTGAACTATAACTAATTTTTTAAAAATAAAAATATAAAGCATACGATGCACGATTAGAGACAGCTCACAATTTATGAGATGTACCTGGATTTGATGATTGAAGATGGGTTATAAGATAATTGAGCAACACATATGAGTAAGAGCTAAACTTACTAATTAAGGTTGATTCTTATGAAACACATGACACTCTCTTTAGCCAGTTAGAGGGTGTTCGGATTAGCTCATGAGCTGAGCTGGTCAAACAAGCTCATGAGCACAAAATAACTCTTTTTTGTTTTTGGTTACGACTAAAATAGCTCGTGAGCACTTGTTGATGAGCTAAAATTAAAGAGCTGGGTACCCTCAGTTTCTGATTTTTCAGCTCATGAGCAGTTAAAAAAGAGCTATTTTGACCAAGTAAAAGACATTTATATCATTCTATCTTTCTTCTAATTATGCATATATTTATTTTATAATTCAACTTATTGGTTAATCTTAAAATTATTTTAGCTATTTGTTCTTTTTAACTAACATTAATTAAGTATTACTATTTTTTATCAGCACTTTTATCCAAACGTTAAAACTGCTTCTTTTTAAAAAGAGTTGAAGCACAAAATTGCTCATGATCTTTTCATGGTTATGAGCTATTTTTGAGAAGTTAATCCAAACACCCTCTAAGTGGCCTGTAGGTCAAACTTTCCAGTTATACTGGATGGAAACAAACAATGAAGCTAGCCTATTGGTTCCAAATATTATTGTGTAAAATCCAAATCTCGAAACTTATCAACAAAAATATTAAAGATGCAAGGAAAATGATGTTTGTAACTAAACCAGAATCTCAATCAATGCCAAACCAACACACTGCTTCCGACATGATATTTCTAGAATGAGAGAGAAATGCAGAAAATCAAATAGCATACTTGCAAACAGCTACCAGAAGTAGAAATAGGGACAATATATCCCACAGCCACCAAGACTAACTATTCATGCGTACCTTGCCCAAGCTTCAATACAGCAGCAGTTATAAAGACACTTAGTACTTTCTTGAACAGATCTCCGTCAAACACTGAATTTGATTGTCCTGAGCCATGCCAAGCAATGATGATCATAACCTTGTTATGAAGTCATGCGCAAGAAATTAGCCAACTTCAGTTCAGCATTGCCATGAAGTCATGCGCATAATTGTATGACTTGAGCAAATCAACTGCGTGGTAGAAATAAGGTTACCTGTAATGAGAGAACAAAGAAACTCCACATCCGGTCAAAGCTTCTGAATATATGCCAAAAAGAACGTATCTCGACGAAGTTCACTTTCCCCACCCACCGGTCTCTACCAGGTGGCTTTTTATCCTGAATATCACAGTTATGCCAAATAAGAATAGGGTATTCAAAAGAAGAATGACTGAATTAGCTTCAACAGGACTTAATAGCTATTGAATAAGCCAGTCCTGAATCTTTGATACAAATAAAAAACGTATTGAGTTCATGATCCCAAAAAAAACATTGTTATCCTGAATGACTTAACAATTAGTTTGGTTTGTTTAAAAATAAACAATTAGTTTGAAAAAAAAAAAATTGAAGCCAGGAAAATCTTACAAGATATATTGGAGCCTCGAAAATATTTTTTTTTAATTTGTAACACCATGTATAGCAGAAGAGAGGGCAATATAAAAAACAGCAAATCTTACAAGATATTTGCATGCACATTTAAGGATACAGCATATTACCTTGAAAGCACAGTAAACAAAATAAATAAACAAAATCCCATTACATCGTGCATTTTTTCAGTAAATGAACGTAGCACATCACTGAATGGACCTTGTATAGAAGGAATGACCAAAGTTCAACAAAATAACATTTGCTTACCGCACTTTTGTCAATTTGTTGCTGTTGAATAGACATACAAAAGAAATCGGCATCAGCGCGCATTGGCCAACCTAATCGAAAACAATCAGGTGACCTATAATTGTACAATGGGAAAAATTAATCATCATATAAAATAATGTCTACAACCAGAAATAATCATTTAAATCATCATATGATATCAGGACAGTGATGGTATAAAGACATTTAATAATAAACAAATAAATATGTACTACCAGAAATATTCATTTAAATCATCATAGTTCCTCCATAGGGAATGTTTTGACCTCCCACCTTGACTCCATTCAGCTTCCTATTAGGAAACAGTATAGTGACGGTATCAAGACAAAACACCAAATACGCAGGCGCACGCGCACGTACAAATGCGTGCACACACACACACACAACAAAACAAAACAAAACCCCAAATACAGTGCATCATAACAGAAATGCATACAACACCTTCGCAATCACATCATAGATTGGAGTAACAACTTTTGTCAAGAAAGCTTCCTCTTCACCTCCATAGGCTGGCTTCACATTTTCTCCGGTCATGGGACTAACATTCCCAGCTAGCATACCATAGAGTTCGAATGCCATCTGCCACAACGGAAAAAAAGGAGCATCCAAGTTATACAATAATTAAGAAGCCAGTTAACTTTAATAGACACATATATCTGACGACATGTCATCCAATGCAAAATCTAAAGAATAGAAACCAAATCAATTACTAAGTCATGGCTAGAAACACCGTTTAATAATCGAATGCACGTCTGTATTAAGTATGGTACCATAAAATATTACCACAAAAGTACTTGAGGCCTTAAAGCAGAGAAAATACTACAAAACATACATGGTGATAAATATAGCAAAGGCATTCTGGCATAAATCTTAAGTTTGCAGCTTCCCCCCATATTAGAAGATATAGACCCATGTATAATAGTTTGCGCTGTTGCACTTCCTGTTGTATGGTCGGCAACCTATTCAATTAGAACCACAAGAAGATTAAACAGTATCATGTATAACACTTTTTACCCAAAAAGAAAGTGTAAATTTGAAAACTACACCTTCCATATACTAGCCAACAAAAAATGTACAGTTACAGAACAAGGGAAAATGCTTTTAATTGATGTCAGGCAACCACATATCACCAATACCGTATCCGAATCCAGATTTTGACAGGCAATGAAGTCAAACACCTTCCTACTAAAGCAGTACCAAAAGGGTCTTACCAAAGACTACTTTTCCGATCCAAGTATTTGCACCATTTTTTGTAGTTCTTAAAAAGTTTCTTCATTACATCAGTTAGAGCACGTTCATCCAGCTAAACAAAAAGCATAAGAAAATATATATATTAGACACAACTTAAGGAGTAATCACTAAGTTAACAAGATGGACTAAATTTCATTGCTTCTTGCATTTTAAACAGAAAAGCTCTAATAAATTTCTATGTCCTACAACCCAATTCATCTAATTCAAGTTGGAAAGAGCTAGGCTGTAACAAAACTGTTCTTTACTTGAAGAAGTATATGTAACTCTTCAAAAAAATTATATATATATATTCCATAAAACATTCGTCGAAGGAGAAACCAACATTTTCATTAAATATATGGACAAGTACCAGCCATACAACCGTGCAGCAACAATTATTAGTGAGGGAATGAAGGCCTCCAAGACAGATAGAAAAACTAACCAGTCTTTACAAACCAATTTGAAACACAAAGTGCAATAGGACTGTGAACTCTATAATACCATGCCTCAGAAAATCATTTTTTAAAATAAGATCTATATTTTAACATAAGAAAAAATGAGAAAGCAGCTTTTGAGCTAACACATCCTTACATTCCAAGGATCATATTATTATTTTTATATTTTTTCAAAAGCGCGGCAACAATGAGGTACATAAGGATAACTATCATCAACAAAAAGGAAGGGTACATGTAAAATAAAACCAGCAATTTGAAAGCCATACTGCTACAGAAATTATGTTCCCATAGAAAACATGACAGTAATGTGGACACTGCATTATTCTGCACAAAGCTTCTTATATATTTTTTCAATAAAAATATATTCTTTTTTCATTGCGAAAGTGCATTATTACGCGATTTTGTTGTTTTATTTCATGTGTTCCCAAATAAGTAGCAAATAATAAATGGGTGAGCTAGTTGCATTATCAACACGTACTAAAACTCCAACAATAGAGATGTTAAAGGTGCAAACAGTATGGAATGATCAGAGGTAGTGGTTCTTATGTTCTTAGACAGAAGAATGGTGGGACTAGTAGAATTGCTGAAGTTAGCCCTTAAAGTATAATTCAAAAATATCAGAAATTTATCTAACTAGAAGGAAGGTCCTAATCTATTTAAAAAATGAGAATGAACAACAGGCTTTATTGCCACAGAAAGAAGGGCGGTGATAAAACAAAAGGTAAACATGTTACTTTCTAAAACACAAACCTTGGGCTGCTGGTCAGGCTTTGGGAATTGCCGTATGTGCACATTTGCAAGTAACAAAATCAAGTGCTCTCTTTGATTTGCCACATTATCTTTCTGCAAATTCATCAACCAATAAATTCAAGACACTAGCTTTGCACAAGAAACTACATTAAATCACATACATTCATAAATAAAAAAATGTGGTTCTTTTTTTATGACCTGAAACCCAAACATTGCCTGAAGCCAATCCAAAATATCATCATCTTTTTTCTTCTTGAAGTCCTTGGGCCATGGAAGGCCTCTGGTGTTACGAAGGGCAAAAACGGCAGCTTGTATCTGCAAATCACAATGGAAAAGATGAAAGAATAAGGTAACCATTTCAATAATACCAATCAAGAGTTACTATCAAGTAGATCATACATACAGAAGTTGGAAACAAACCTCAGGATATCTCATGATTGCCTGGTTTGCACTATCAGGATCGAGAGGAAGGATATTGTAAGGGACATAGATCTGAGTCTTTTCTAAAACTTTATCCTGAGCTTCTAAAATCTATAAAATGTCATTTGCAATGATGTCAGACAAATATGCACACTAAAGCTAGCAACTAGTGAAACTTCTGGATTAGATTTTGCTATATAATAATGTACAACAAAGTAATCATTGGCCATGAATGACATTGTTTTACCTCACGATCAACTTCCATCGATTGTGTCATATTAACTGCCTTTAAAACCTCAAAGAGTACATTAGCAGTTTGATATGCCTTGGTTAGCTGTGCACTGGATGCAAAAAGAACAAGTATATCAACTTAAAACACATTCAAATACAGAAGAGACATTAGGAAATAAATCAACTTAAGACATATTCAATAACATAAATCTCACCGATCAGCTTTATCAGCGGCATTTTGTAAGGCTTGAATATATTTCTTGTAGTAATGCTGATAAAAACTTTGCATTTCACGTGCGTCACTTTTTTTAACCCTTCCCATTAATGTTGGATCATTCTCCTGCAATATGAAAAAAAAATAAAAAAAAAGAGTTGACAGAAAGAAGAAAAGGCTATATAAATGGCTACAAGAAACAAATATTTAACCTAATTAAAGACAGATTCTACATCAAAAAATTGAATGTGGAACTACATAGAGTATCTAAATGTACACAAGACACTTGTGCCTAGTAATAATAACTAAATTAGGTAATGAATCAACAGAACCAACATACTTCTACAGTTCTACACCACGAGAACTGCTAAATAGTTAACACCTTTAAACTGCTACATAGCACATCCATTGGCAGTCAAGATTTCCCTCTGGTGAAGCGTTCTTCAATAATCGAGTATCTAGATGTACACAAGACACTTGTGCCTAGTAATAATTACTAAATTAGGTAATGCATCAACAGAACCAACATATTTCTACACCAAGAGAACTTCTAAATAGCTATCAAACAGCTTTAAGCTACTGCATAGCACATCCATTGGTAGTCAAGATTTTTCTCTGGTGAAGCGTTCTCCAATAATGGTCATTTTCATTCCATAGTGCAGAAAGTAACCAGACCACTTGTTGAGCCAATGAGTATCTTATACATTTAGAATTATGATATCTTTCCTAGCTAGACCACAATCAAGTTTGAGTTGAACTTCAATATATAGATTCATGTGGCTATTCTAAGATTATTCGCAGCATCTTCAGAGATGGGTGGAGTAGGCCATCTCAACCCACTTTTTTTTTCTCAACGTCTCAGCCCACTTCAACTGTTGGCAGACCATTTCCCATGTTATGAAGCTTATTCCATCAATGGAGCTCATTGCAACAGAAAAAGGCTCATTTTGTTCAAACAAAAGTAAGACTAGTCAACACTAATTCTTTGTTCAAAACTCAGAATCCTTTTATGTATAGAGTCTTTGGACTTGTAACAAATTCTTTTGATGTAGGGCATGGGATTTGTTACCACTGCAACTATAACATCATGCATATGATGTAATCAAATTTAACTAATACAGGGCACAAGATGAGTTAGTCCAAGTAACAAATAGTGAGTAGCACTTGTAACCACTGGAGAGGGAAAG
>JAYMTH010000629.1:0-19209 GCA_036897465.1 Pelargonium australe
GTATTATTATAATAATATTACATTAAAGTCAATGAATACCTGTAAATTCTCACTGAAACTAATGACATGATTATTATAATGAATACTCACTCAACATCTAAGTTTCTTATTTGAATTGCATCATTACAATATTTAATTTCAACATCTATAGTTTACACACATGACTTGTAAGTTTTTATACACACCAAATTTACCATTCAACACTAAAGGGAACATTTGATACAAACTATATAATATAAAAAATATACTATTACACCAACTATATATATATTGGTGTTTGAATGATAGATTTGTTGTAGGTGGAAATTGCTAGGGAAGCTCAAGCTTGAGGCCAAAATGGCCAAACTTTTGGATTTTGGTTCTTTTTAGTACAAAGAAGTGTGTGTTGTCAATTTTAAAAGAAAAAAAATATGTGAGTCAAGATATGTTCATGGAAGACTCCAAATTGTATTTTTGTCAGAAGGTCAAATAAGCCATCACCAATCCTATGCATATATTGTCTTCATATTTTTCATTCATTGCATCCAAATTTTGATGGTCAACTTTTCAATGTATATAGTCTTAGCTCAATGATTAGAAATTAAAATCAATTTCTAAAGTGATTATCATATAAAATTATATTTATCAATCTTTGTAAATTGACAAGGAAAAAGGGGCTTCGACCAATTAGTCCAGGGGTGCTAGTGGTTCCCGTGGCGGGACTTTGGTAGGGCGGATCACAATTCAATCCCCCACAACCGCGATTGAGAGGAGCACAAAACCTTAACCCCGGGACCAGCTCCGAATGGGATTAGTCTGGGTGTGGTAAACTGGCTTAAAGGTGCCAACGCTAATGGTGCGGGCCCTCTCAGAAAACTCATGATTTAACCAACAAAAAAATATTTTAGTCAATTATTTACAACATTTTATCCGCTCTAATAATTCATACTAAGTGACGAGACATTTTAGAACCGACAAAAAAAAATGCATGTGTATTTTGTTTCAACTCGTTTAAGTATGCAATCTGCATTGTCAAGTAGTTATTGAAACTCAACCTACTTTTCAAAGTTCAACAACCAACAATTTAACTAACAAATGAATCACCTGTTACGCAGATCTTCTAACAAACGAAAACTCTGACTGTGCTACCATAGCTTACATTTATCAAATTAACAACATCTCACCCAATTACTTTTTGTGTGTGTAGATGTTGTCACTAATGGAAAAGAGCAAGTCCATAGTCATAACAGGCCATTCCATAGGAGGCACAACAGCTTCCCTCACAGCTCTCTGGCTCCTCTCCCATTTCCAATCCTCCTCCTCCTCCACCACCCCTCTCTCCGTCCTCTGCCTCACCTTCGGCTCCCCGTTGCTCGGCAACGATGCCCTAACCCTAGCCGTCCTCCGGGAACGATGGGGAGGCAACTTCTGCCACATAGTCTCCAAGCATGACATCATGCCTAGGCTCCTCTTTGCTCCTCTATCTTCCCTAACTCCACAGCTTCACGCCTTGCTTCAATATTGGCACCTTTCCATGACCTCTCCACACTTTGGCAAGCTTGCTGTGCAGCTGAAGGAGGAGGAGAGAGCTGAGTTCTTTAGAGTTGTGTGCGTGGAGATGGCACAGTTTGGTGGAGAGAACTTGCCAAGAAGCTCTTGTTTTTGGCCTTTCGGGAGCTACTTCTTCGTGTCGGAGGAGGGAGCGATTTGCTTGGACAATGCAGAGGCTGTGGTGAAGATGTTGTACCTGATGTTCACAACAAGCTCTCCAAGTTGCTGCTTTGAGGATCACCTGAAATATGGAGATTATATTGGGAAAGTGTCAATGCAGCTCATGAGCAAGGGAAGTTTTATGCAAGAGGATGTTTCGGAGTCTAGCTATGAGGCAGGAGTCACATTGGCATTGGAGTCCTCTGGCATTTCTAGCGAGGTAATGCTCGGTTTTCGAGGCTCTGACGCCGTTCTTACTATGTGCAAATACGTTGTTAGGCATCATATAGATACCATGTACTTGGCTCCATTTGCAAATAGCTCTAATCTTTTTTTCGTGACAACTATACTATTTCTCGAGAACTACAATATCGAGAATCAATAGGTCTTGTCAAAGAGCCTCTTTCCCGAGAGAAAGAATGTGAAATTCGTTTTCCCTCGCATTAAAATCACGATTGGCCTAACAATTCTTTTTCTTTTTCTTTTTCTGATGCAGGATATGGTTTCCGACCCTGCAAAAGACTGTCTAATGATAGCACGACGAATGGGTCGCACGCCAAATCTCAACAGTGCAAATCTTGCTATAAAATTGTCACAGATCAATCCATACAGAGCTGAGATCGAATGGTACAAAGCATCTTGCGATGACTCTGACGATCAAATGGGGTACTATGATTCCTTCAAGTCAAGAGGATCATCAAGAAAAGACTCAAGAATCAACATGAACCGGCACAAGCTAGCTAGTTTCTGGAACCATGTAATCGAAATGCTGGACAAAAACGCACTGCCCTATGACTTTGACCGGCGTTTAAAATGGGTCAACGCCTTACAATTCTACAAACTCCTAGTCGAGCCGCTAGAGATTGCAGAGTACTACAGGACAGGGCTGCACCGAAGGAAAGGCTCGGGGCATTACATGACGCATGGGAGAGAGAGGAGGTTTGAGATTTCCAACAGGTGGTGGAATGGGAGGGTTGTGGGAGACGAAGAGAGCAAGCCTAGGAAGAAATATGCGAGCTTGACTCAAGATTCGTGCTTTTGGGCGAAGGTGGAGGAGGCGAGGGAGTGGCTGGACAGTGTTAGGAGCGAGAGGGATGCGAGGAAGCTGGCGATGCTGTGGGAAAAGGTTGACGGGTTTGAGAGGTATGCTTTTGCGTTGGTCGAGAAAAAGGAAGTGTCTAAGGATGTTTTGGCGAAGAACTCGAGCTATAGTTTGTGGGTGGAAGACTGGAAAGTGCTGAAATCACAGTTGCAGCAGTTTCCTCCTTCTCAGTTTCCCACAACCGGTTTCATGGATGGAGTGGTTTGATGGTTTAGTTACTCGTGTTTTTGGTGAGTTCTAAAATGTCTTGTAATGCTAAATGTAGGTGGTAAAGGACTGATGCTGAATCCTAGGACAATCTTGAATTACTACGCAATAACCAGAAATATACTTATACGACAAGATCCAAAAACCAGTTCATGATCTTGCCTTCGAGCTATACTCAGAACAAATTCAAAACCAAAGCGTAGACTAAAGATCATTGATCCTGTGACAAACTTGAACTAATGGAGACAATATCAGAAAGTACGCATAGTTGATTAGATATATAGGTAAATCCCCACAGTACAAAACATATCTCCATGATCATCATTCACTTGAGCCATTTCCAAAACAAAACAAAAAAGGTGTAAGCTACATGTCTTCAAGTAATATAAGCAACATCCCATTCGTTCATCGTCATCTACCCTAATTCTCAGAAACTGCTTTGTCAATTTCTTCGACATGATCCCGGAGAATATTCCACTGCAAGAGAATGGACGGAAGGGTAAGTAGAATGTCACTACATCTGCTCTTAATACAAAAATGGTATTGAGATTCATTACCTGCTCCAGATTCAGTGAGATCCCTGGTGTTGAATAAAAAACATGTCAATTCAAGGCATACAAAGGAATCATATGAAGTCATGAAATACAAAAGAAAAAAAGAGAAAGATAATCAAAATCTCAAACAATAAGCGTGGTGCTGAATGTATACTTCCGATGACATTTAGACTCTTGAGTTTCTTTGCAACCCAAGATCAGCATTAAGGTTCTCAGTTCCATGGAAAACTTGGTTCAAAATATCACATGAACTATCATTAATAACAGATAGACGCACAGATTTAGACCACATAAGACTAAGCCCTTGGAGATGTCAGATTCTCACCTAATAAATGGCACACGACATAACAGCATACCTACACACCCACTCGTAGACACCCTGAATGCAGTAAGAAAACACAGAAGGCTGCTAACAAGGCGTGTTTAATGAGAAGTAACGTGTAATGGATAATGGTGTAGAGTACTAGAATTAGACTACCTAGAGTCACGAAACTAAGAATCTTGCTTCCATCCATCCTTTCAACTTCCAAAGTGTGGAAGAAACGAAGTTGAGAAGAAGAGAAAAAGGCTTCGAAAATAACTATTGATATAATACATGCCTCCTCAAGCATGCACTGGTGAGCAATTGTAGCCAATATCTACAAAGTAAACTAAAATCAAGTTTTGATTCAAGTGAGATACTACCAGCAAAACTAACACAAATGACTATCCCCACTTCAAATGGCTAAACTCCATATCGCAAATGCAACCAACTAAACAAAATTAAGATAGTTTTAAATTTTCACCCAGGCCACAGATAACATATTTGCATCTATTTCTACAAGAACCACTTATTCTACACTAGTCATCTTTCTAAACATGAATCAACTACCAGCATAACAAACACACACAACCAAATATCCCCACTTCAAATGGCTAAACTCCACTTCACAAAGGCCACTAACTAAATGAAATTAAGGCGGTTCTCAATTTTAGAACGCAATTGATACCACAATTGCATCTATTTCCATCATACTCTACACTAAACATCTTCCTAAACACAAAGCAGCCAGCTCACACACAAACTAAGAAATCAAGCAAAAAAAAAAAAAAAAACTTTACAATCTAAATGATAAAGGAGAGACCTTTTTTGCCAGGCATTTGCTTGCCATCTTTGAGGTAAAATTCCCGAATATCCACCCAAATCTTCCCTTGCCAGTACCTCACCGAAACCCTCCTGTTCCTCGAAATCTGCTCACAAACCCAAACACCAATTCTCAATAAAACCCTAGAAATTGGAGATTACCTCTACATATACACATAGAAAAAACGAAGTTGATACCTCGCAGACAGTGATGCTATCGGAGTCCTCGTCGTCCGTCTTGGGCGCCTTCTTCGGGCGATCGTGACCTTCGGAGTCGCCGCCGGAGGCGCAGTCCTCGTCGTCCTTTCTCTTGCCCCTCGCCGACATTTCAGCTTCTTTCCTGAGCTAACAAAAAAAAATGGTGTGAACAGCGAAAACCTATAAATGGCGCGAAAATTGGAGAAGAAAGCGAAGAGCTTTAACCTTAGGAGCTCTGTAGCGATGAGAGTGTTTGAGACTCACAGATTTTGCTTCGGCGATCAGTGAAGTGAAGAGCAGAAACTGGACTGTGCTATAGCGCCATTTCTCGTTTTGAGTGATATACACGCGCAGGTGGCGCGTGAAAATGCAAGAAACCGCTGTATCGAGTCTACTTTTTCGAGTTCGAGAACTCGTTCCGAGTAGAGTCAGATTTCAAATTTAAACAATAGTGACAATTTTTGTCTCATGATCCGTCACACGACACGAATATTAGTCAGGTCCATATCAACTACCTCAACCCGTTTCATAATCGGGCTGAATTCGTGTCGAACTAGTTTAATTTGTCTACTTGTTAAACTAATCAAATCATAAACGAGTCGTGGGTCAAATATATGGAGTTGTGTCATATAAAAGTCAACCGTTTATGTAAGTGTGTCAAATCAAGTTGTGTAATTTTGAGCTCGTTTAAACATGTAAATCGTGTTCATGGTGTGTAATAATGAGGTTTGAGTTTACCTTAGCATAATATTGCATTTTCAACGCATGAAACGACCGTGAACGCGAATGTCACTCCTACTTTTAGATGCAAAATGTTCAAGTTCGTCTGACCCAACCCTCAATTTCCTAAAAGTAAATTCAATCTGACGAAAAGGTCATGTGTTCTTTTTTGACAACTTTTCATCGGTTCTAGTTTGTTCCACTTAGACATTAAAATTGGCCAAAAATACCCTAATTAAAATACGTAGGAAAAAGTGGCCCGATAAACATGCATCCATTAAGACCTCACCCGTTTAGGCCCGAGTCCAAGCGAGCTTCGCCCATCTCCGGTCGACAGGCAATGCCGATAATCATACTTGTATTTTTGGGCCCGACCCGATTGCCAAACAAGTGTCAAAACTTGCAAGAAACACAAACAAGTTCAAGAAAAATAAGGTTCCTATAACAAGTTTCACTATCCAATATGAAATATTCTCCAAATAATATGAACAATGAAACATTATTCTCAATTTAAATTGAAAATGAAAAGACCAACATCATCTCTTGGGGGTGACAAATCAAGACACCTCTCTCTCTCTCTCTCTCTCTAAAAGGTTCAAAGCCATATCTGAATCCAAACTTCTCTATACCTCTAAAACTACAAGCACTAGTCTTGTGTATGATGCTACTATCTCTATCTCTACTTTCACAAACCATCAACTAAGTATTGGAGAAAGAAACCATTCGGCAAGAGGTTATGCAAGTGACGGTAAAAAGAAGAGTTCGAAAAACCTGCAATGGTACCTCTTACCGGTTTCCTCCATACAACAACAATTTTCTCAAGGTTCGATTTGAGAGTATGTCAGCCAGATCGTTTGCTTGCGTCGTCCGCGAGCCCGGAAGTTTGCTTGTGAGACTTTTGGGTTCCCTTTTCGGGTTTTAGAGATAGTTTCTTTACTCGCTTCTCGATTTCCCTGTGTTGCTGTTTCATTTGCTCTTTCAACATGGGGAAGGTCAGATTCTCGAGTTTCTCTTGCTTAGGTTGTTCAATGAGGGAGCCTTTTAAGGACTGGTCCGAGACTCTAACTGGTGATGTGATATGCTGGTTTGTGTCGGTATTGGAAACCGTCTTGCTGGATGAAGCTAAAATTTGACTTCCAGCCAGTCCTGGTAGAGAATGTGACTGACCAGTTGAACCGGATTCTCCCCGGACGATCTCTATTTTTGGTGTGGACAGACTTTTCTTCCTGACCTTTCCTTGAACCTGAATTAGAATATGTCCAAATATTGAGATATGTAAATGCAGTTCATTCAAACATATAACACGAGCTAGTTAGCCCAGTGTTAGAGCTGGCCAATGGTCAACGGGACAGGCCAAAATGCGTAAGTATGCTTATCGGGACACTTTTTGTTAGTCCGAGCGCGACTCATTTTGCAAGAAAAATAGGCTGCGGGTCAGTGGTGGCCTGAAGGCCAATGGCCCATTTGCCAGCTCTACTCAGTGTTTAAACACGACTATACGACATAAGTTGTTATGGCATCAGGAAGAAGAAATATGTCCATACCTTTTCACGGTTATGCAGTGCCCTTCGTCGCTCCTTTGCCCTCTCAACTGCACTCTTGATCCCGTGGTTGTCCATGGATCCATTGGGCCACAATTCTGCAAGCTGAATGGAACACACGACACAAGATTGAGAAACCTCATCACAATAAACTTTATGCAAGCAATGGAAATACCATTAAGAGCATCCAAGTGTCCGGTGAGTTCAATTGAGAGTTGTGCATCGGTATGGAACGGGACCAAAAATGACCGGAACGAATGGACCAATTCCATTTTAAAAATATATGTTTAAAGAGAAAAAATTAAAATTGGAATGGATTGAGGGAATAACAATGAAGCATATTGTACTAAAAGTGAGATTTAAAAAAATACTAATAGAATAAATCAAAATCGGTCTGGACCAAGAGTGGACTGAATGAATTGACAATGGATCGGCTCAATTGGGTCCAAATTTTCAGTCTAGAACCAATCATGCACACCCCTACCTATAGATAAACCAGAGTAGAGGAACTGAATAACTTCGGAAACAAGAAAGGGAAATAATAAAAATGCTTAATACCTCAACATATAACTTCCTCATTTGTGGACCTTTATCTTCATCCATCCCCTGGAACCATTAACGAGTGATTATAACAACAGAGAAGATATAAAACATCGAGATATACTATATTAGAGTTTTGTGTGTATCTAGAATGGTTGAGGAGAGCACCTGAACATATAGGTCATAAAGATCGCATATTTTATCCTCGATTGCATTGTCCATACTATTTTTTCCTTTTAGAGCTCCCTTATCCTCAAAACCAAGTTCAATCTGAAAATCACCAGTTCCCCCATCTTGCTGCTTAGACACCTTGTCACAATTATGCATTAGTATACAGCAAAACAGTGATATATTTCATAAATGGAACCGAAAGATTCATTAGGAAGAACCCCAAAGATACTAGACTTTTAGTGCATCTTAAGAATGAAATTAACCAGACAATCAATTCCACATTTGATTGAACTTCATATCATTAACATTATGAGCACTATACTTTTCATAGATTGTTCTCTATGTAAGGAAGAAAGGGATCATTGACACACTTTTGGGGAAGCTTAAACACTCTAACTTGCAGGCAACTACTACCTATGTCATATACCGCAAGAAGATTGGATACAAAATTAGTATTTCCGTAGGATTGGAATGATTTTCTTGTAAAGTATATGGGAAATAGTTTAGGAATCCATAGCCTACCATGGATTTTGAGTGACCCTGCACTTTAATCATTTCAACAACCTCCTTCTTAATTTGTTGAACCCTATCAGCTTTCTCTCGTTTTGCGGATAATCCCAGCAAAACCATCTCTCTCAAGTTTCTCTGCAGCCAGATATAAAGGAAAAAATTAATAAAAGAGAAATCAATAGCTGTAAAGCAAAACTTAAATTGACAGCAATAAAACAAAAAATCATGATGCAATTCTACTTGAGTATAGTTTCGCAATTAGATGCCTGTTAATCAATGGTTAAAAAAGCACCTAAAACTGATTTTCAGATAATAAGATTAAATCGAACATTCTACAACAAGATAAGTTCTCAGAAGATTATCTAAAGTAGGTCCTCAGCCACCTCAGCTAGATATCAATGCCTTTTCATACTAAGAAAACTATTTAATAGTATGTACCTTCAGAGTTCTGAGCTGCATTAAATGACCAAGAATGCTCATTAAGCGGTTAATTAATTCCTCTGATATTTTACCTTGGCTAGACTGCTGCAATTGACACAAAAAAGGATTTGAATATTTTCAGGGATTCAAGTTAGTATTTCAAAAAAAGAAGTCAGATTTCAGAGACAATATGCAGGAAATACACAAACACACACAAAGTGAGAGAGAGCTTTAAAGTACCGCTAGTCTAGCAACTTTAGCAAGTTTTTGTTTAACTTCACGAGGCAATCTCCTTTTAATTGACATGGAAGAACTGTCGGCATCCTGAATTTCCATTTTTTGTGGTCTTGCTGCATAAAAAGTTAATTTAGATGAGACTGCTCAAGATTTTTCATTCATCGTTAATCTGAATTCCTAAGCAAACTGGGAAACTCACATTCTGCAACAACTTTCTCCAACTCCCTGATGGCCCTTTCAAGCATTGTTCCCTTTGGCCTAACACTAGGAACATCCTTGGATTGTGTTGTTGTATTTTCCTGCAAAAAGGTGAAATCAAGACAATATAAACACAAAATAACATTTCATAATATTATCGTGAAAATTGCATGTGTGAAACAAATAATGCTTCAGGAAACCACCAATGACTTTCAATGAGGATGATGCTTGCAATATAATGGGAAACTTCATTAAAAAAATGCCCTCCAGTAACATAAATGAACCTCATGATGCTTTATGAATGTATACAATACAGATTAATCATTGTAGCTCAACCAAGTTTATAACAAACAAGAAATATTGTTTTGGTCAGTTGCAAAGAAGAAATTTTAAGCTAAAACCACATACATTGTGAAACAAAGAACCAATTATATTGAAGTTGTGACAGATTAATTTGTGTAAGAAACAAGCAAATTATGCTGTGTAGAAAGGTTCATGCAAGAGGAGCATGCCGGTTACTAATTAGGAAAATGCACAAGTCACAATGAGGTAAAAATCTCCAATTATAATTTCTTGAAATGATTTTTTTTGGGAATACTATACTTACTGCAGGTTGTTGTACCAAATCATTGCTCACAGGAAGATTCAGGTCAGGCAACTTGTCACTTCCATTCTTGTCCTTGCGCTTTTTGGTAGAGAATTCGCGTTCATCAGTATCACTCATTAATCTTTTGGCTGGAGGCTGAATTTGTTTCAATGAACTTTTTTCTTGATATGTAGCATCAGAGAATTCAATTGCATCCTTCACATTAGACTGAGTGATACCAATCCTCTGAGTTTCACAGTTATCTGCTTTGAATGAAAGCCCAGAATCATCCCTAGTTGAGATTCTCGGATATGAAGATTGCTCACTTTTAGTTGCATAATCAGCAGATTTCTTTGGCAAAGATCCAATTGGAGCACTAAATGAATGTTGCAATTGCCCATCTTGAAAACATTCCATAGCTACGGAACTCTGAGAGTTAGAAGATCTCCCCACCAACGGTGCAGTTCTTGCAGCTACCTTCATCCTTGCATGACCCAATTTTGTATGTTTATTGGGTCCATGATCATCATCTTTATCTTCTAGAGACTTGTCCCTTTTTTTTCGCCTTCTCTTCTGTTGTTGATTGGGTGATAAGGAAGGTTCATCTCTGTAAGGTCAGAAGAAAGCAAGTCAGACAAGATTATGTTAACAAAAAAATGGAATCCAATAAGAGCATTTATGCATAAATCGTTAAAAGAAAGAAATATTGATGAAACAGAAAGTCAATGAAACGCAAATTATACTTCACAGACCACTTATAGCCCAATACATAACCTATAAGAAAAAGCATTCTTTGAGACACCAATAAGAAACCAGTGTTGTCATAACTGATTATCTTTACATAAAATTCTCAAGCTTAACTAATTGTCCCTCGGTCCAATGCATACACCCGGCTCTAAAGACCTAACCTTTTCGAGAATTTTTTTAACGCATTTGCCCTCAACTACAAAAAGTATTTGTTTCCAGAGATAGCCCACCATTCAATAGCTACATCAGTGTATCTACGTTACTTAATATCTTCCTTCAACTTGGAAAAGCACAAGTTAAGAAAGTAATAAATTTTGAATTTGTATCGTGACTCATAAATAGATAAATAAATTTGGAAAGAAGGGGTGAAATGTTCGGGAGGTTCACGAATCAATTTATTTCAAATAATATCTCACGCATGGAGATTAGTCTAGTTCCACACACGTGCAGCCTTCCTTATCGCTAACAATTTCAACCGTTGATCTGATGGAACTTAACTATGATATAATCCATGCAATCCTCACATTAATGCATTGCACCACATAGGAACTAACAGTTCAGAAACGACAATTTCTCCACATTAATGCATTGCATCTTTTTGTTGTTGTTGTTTTGTTTTGTTCTGATTTTTGTGTCACAAGCAACACACTTCTGCATCTCTCAGTCCACCTAACTAATCCAAATAGATAGAGAGAGGCTATCTGGCTATCATCCACTTTGCATTAGTTAATGCAAGGTAGACCCAGTAACTGAATGATCCCAGAGAGACAGATTTAAATTAAACGTCACTCACTACCTGAGTTGGGATGCCTTGATCATTAGCCAATACCTTGTGTTCACTACGAAGCATTGCATCTCACATAGGAAAGATGCATATAGTAACCTAGGCTTGGGTATATAGGCTATAGCCTAAGAAATAGAAAATTACAAATGGCTAATCTGAATTTTAGTGTCTTTATTAGCTTATTATCAGAGTGAATTGTTATCATCACATAAATCACCCCTCCAAAGTCTAATTTTTTTTATATCTCTTTCACTATCATCTTGCATTCCAGGTCATTGCACTTAAACTTTGCTTGTTGGATGGGAGTGGGAAGCATAAAGGAGAATAAAATGAGAGAGGGAAAATAATGAGAAAAGGTTCTTCGCTCGTTAGGTTAGAGAGCGAAGGGAGGAAAGAAAGTGGTTGAAACCTCTTACTGTATAGGCCTAACATAACGCTCGTCGAAACGTTATCACTTTTTTTAGCTTATTACCTTTATTCCTTTAAAGTAAGAGTCTATATAAAAAGAGACCACTGAAGCGAAAGGTGTATCATATCCTATAACAAGTGTAATATTAAAAATTCAATTTTTCATAGCCTTGTTGTCCTTGTGTTTAGTGACTTAATGCAGTTAATTTCCAGAAACTCGTGTAGTAAATAAAACCTAAACTTGACCTAGTTTCCTGAAATATCAGAACACTCTAGGTGTGCCATGTGAGAATAGTGTTGAGTGCCACAAAAAAGAGAGATTTCTTAATTTCTTGGTTGAATTGGGTAATTACATATATCAGGAACTTGACTTCTAAGAGAAATTTAGCAAACAAAGCGTGTAGGACTAGGACCCAATAATATCTTCTAGCATGCAAGTTCAAGACCTATGAGAAATTGATATACCTGCAACTTCTGGTCACAACCCTACTTGGAAACAGGTAACTCCAATGACCAAAAGAGCCTACATGTATTAGTTCTCATTTCTGACGATCTTGCCATGTAAGCTTAGCAAGAAAGTTTCGAGAAAAATTAAGGTCATAAGAATAGCCTCACTAAATCCCTTATGTATCAGGTTTCCTAATATTTGATGCAGCAACTAGTCAAATTTTGGCTTTCTCGCAACATAACTAATGCTGAAGATGAGATCCTTAGCTGCTCCATATTTCCTAACCCTTGACAGTCCTCTAATTGTTTATCATCTCTAGCATCTTTTCAGATCATACACATAAAGGAAACAAAGGAAGACCAATATAATTATGGGAAAGCTATACCCAAAATTATTACACCCCTAATAAAAAACAGCAATTAAGCATCTAAACATGTTTCACATCTTTAGATTCATCTAGATTTGTAACAACGTCTAGCATATGAAATAACAAAGATGTATCCATATAAAAATACCCAGAAAAAGTTATGGTGTGCAGCCAATATCAAATCAAGATTCAAGGTTAGTACAAGAAACATCAACAAGTTTGATATTCTTGTACAACTGAAAGATTGTTAACAAGAATAGGCACAAGAAGCTCACATGTGCTCCAATTTCCCCTTATTCACAAAGAATCCATTATGCTTGGTAGTTCCCTTATCAACTTGAAAATACTCATCCTGTATAATAAGAGACAAAAACACATCAACTAACAAGGAAATTTTCAAGTAAAAGCATATTTTAACTGTAACAAATTATTATTTTTATTTATTTTTTTATTTTTTTTGCGATACTCTATACAGATTGGTCTCGGCCACAAGTGGAAGGAAACTTAAATCTAACAACAAAGACCGTACAAGTGCATTGTTTAAACATGAAATGAGTTTGCAAAATTCATTGTATGGAAGATAATTAAAAAGGAAAGAAAGGCATATTGACACTTTCATCGACATTGTCATTAATAATAGTAATCTGAAAATAACAATATAAAATAAATGGAAACAATAACACCAACCAGCTCGGTATCATCTATAAATGAATCCTCTGTGTCATACTGATCATCATCAGGAACGTCATCAAGTTCTTCTTCGTCGCTACTTTGCTTTCCCTGAAAATAATGTCATCACAATTCACAAGGCCATATGACACAAAATCTTAGAATTAATCATAAAAATAACAAGTGTTTGGATGTAGCTAACATCTCAATAATAAAAAATAAAAAAACATAAATCACTGAACAGAAACAGTGGTGATGTGGTAGAGCAATATTTGATCAAACCCACAAAATTGAAGGCCTAGAGAGCTGAGAGAGAAAAAAAAATAAAGCCTTTGCACAAATGCGCATGTGTTTGATAAGGGAGGTCTGAGAGAGAGAGAGAGAGAGAACACATAATTTGCAGTGCTGTCAAGCACTAACAAATAAAAGACTTCCACTGAGAAAATAAAGTTTAAGAGCTAGAAAAGTGATCAGATTTATTTTTGAGGTTGAAGTTGTATACCACATAGAGTCGCTCAATCTTCTCAACAACAGCACTAAAGCGATTAGATGGAGGCGCATCCTCATGTTTGGACTCCATAGCTTGGTCCTACATAAACATATAGATATAAATCTACATAAACAATGTTCAAGCATGACAATCATATACCAGAATTTAAAATAAAACGGCCTTTGCACTAGTACTAATGGAGTTCCTCTTTGGCCAGTGATGAGCACAAAGATTCCAGAAAGAGACAAACATTTATTGAATTAGCATGCCTTACACAGTCCATTGTGAAGTCCAATAATTGAATTGGTTGATCACAACAGTTCCGCAATCAGAATTGTCGATCCCCATCATCTTAAGCCACAGTTAGAACAATATATATGGTATATGATCCATGGGAGATTGGGAGTTAAAGATAGGTTAATAAGCAAAACTGAAATGCATTATATTCCAAACCCTCTATTAACAGGTAATCAACTAAGATTGATGATAACAATCTACAAACAACCATCACCAGCCTATGCATAAATTGCTTTCTGTTTGTGCAATATGTACACAAGTAACACTTTTCCCACTATGAATTTCAGTTTCATTAAAATTAGCATTACAATCTCAGTTTTCTCAACAGTTCAATCATCAGAGATGTTGATCCCACCATTTTAAGCCACATTTAGAACAATTTTCACAGTAAATATATAAGTTGAGAAGCAGAACTAAGATGCATTATATTGCAAATCCTCTATTAACAAACTAATCAACTAAGATTGATGATAACATTCCACAAACAACAAACAACAATCACAAGCTCATGCAGAAATTGCATTCCGTCCGTGCAATGTGCACAAATAACACTTCTTCCCAATACGAATTTCAGTTTCATTAGATTGTCATAAATATAAATTTAGAATCTCAGTTATCACAACAGCTCAATCATAAAAAATATCCGTCCCATCATCTAATTAAGCCATAGTTAGACCATTGTAAATAGTAAATGATTTATGAGAGTTAAAGATAAATTAAGAAGCCCAACTGAAACCCGTTACATTGCAAATCACAAACAAACAAACTAATCAAGTAAGACTGAGGAAAAACTAGTACAAAGAGCCATCACAGGCATACGCATAAATTGCATTCCTTTCGTGCAATGTGTCCACAAGTAACACTTCAACTATCGATTTCAGTGTCATTCAATTGACATAAATTTTTACTAGAGTTAGAGATGAGTTAAGAAGCCAAACTGAAACACATTACATTGCAAATTTCAAGCTAACACATTAATCAAGTAAGATTTAGGAAAAGATACTACAAAGAGCCATCACAAGCATAGGCATAAATCACATTCCTTTCATGCATTGTGTACACAGGTAACACTTCCACCATCAATTTCAGTTTCATTCAACGGGCATAAATATAAATAACAATCACAGTTATCAATCTGCTATCCACTAATCAATTAGAACACTGTTTACGAGAGTTAAAGACAAGTTAAGATGCCAAACTGAACTCATTACATTGCAAATCCCAAACAAACAAACTAATGTATTCAGATTGAGAAAAAAGATACTACAAAGAACCATCACAAGCATATAAATCACATTCCTTTCGTGCAATGTGTACACAAGTAACACTTCCACTATCAATTTCAGTTCCATTCAATTGTCATTGATACAAATCACAATCACATTCATCAACCTGCTATCAAGTATCAACTAAGTTCAATTCAATAAGAAAGTAGCAAAAACTGTAAAATCAATCAAAACACAACTATAAGTCCAACACACACAACTTGCATTCTACTGTCAACAACAAGCCCTCTACTAATCAAGTAAAATAGAGGAAAGGTACTTCAAAGAACCATCGCACTCCTTTCACGCAATGTGTACACAAGTCACTCTTCCAGTACCAATTTCAGTTTCATTCAATTGTGATCAGTACATATCACAATCACATTCATCAACCTGCTATCAACTAAGTTCAATTCAGCAAGAGAGTGGCATCAAACTCACATTCCACTGTCAACAACAAATTCCTAACTAAATCCAATGCAAAAGAGAGAGGACAAAACATAAAAACTGCAATTCCAAGCAAAACACATTATGAATTGGATTCAGCAGACAATCCAAACAAGTAAGTTCCAAAAAGAAAGTCATACCAGTGCGGGCTGAGCAACAGAGAACGGCGAAGAAGCCGCTGCAACAGCAGCAGCAGGAGGAGGAGGAGGAGGATGCTGAGCTTTAGCCTTATTATGGTCCCGGAGCAGCTTCTTCCAGGACACAATTGTGGTCTCACCAGGCGTCAGCTCAATATCGAACACCAACCTACCTCCGTAATCGTAACAAACCGTCGCCGGCTTCGAGGTTGACGAAGAACCGTCACCACCACCACCGCCGCCGCCGCCAGTAGTGCTCTTCTCAGCATCCATGAATTGAGCTCCTGAAAATTCGAAAGCTAAACGGTCTCTGAACCAGTTTCTAGGGCTAAAAACTGAGAAAAACTGAACTGGAGCTACAATGGGAGAGGATCAAGACTCGAATTGCTTCAAAATCGAACAGCTAGGGCAGATTGAGACGGAGAATTCGGCAGCGACGAAGAATATGAAGAAGGAGAGAGATTCAAAACACAAAGAATCAGATTTTTGGAGCCGAACATTAGGCTCACAGTGCTGTGTTTGTTTCCTGGGAAATTGTGAGAGAAAGTGAGAGAAAGAGAGTGATTTTACACTTGTTTTTATCTTTTTCACATTCAGTTAGCTTCCATTTTTGTGATGAATTTGCCATTAATACGATTTTGTTTTATTTGTAAACAAAAATATTATTATTTGATTAAATATTTTTTGGAAACAATTTGATTTTTTTTTTCACATTTTTTTCTTGGTTTGGTCAAGGAATTTCTTGATTTTTTTTTTTCTCTTTTTTTCCGGGAAAGTTTTTGATCTTTTTCTTTTCCGGGAAATGGAAAAGAAATTAATACCGGAAACGGTTGCGTTACCGGAATCTGACTCTAATGAGGTCAATGGTTTGTGTTAGGCTCTGTTTGGGTCACTAATTATGATTTTGGCTTTACTCCTTAAATGGGCTTTTCAATAATAACTTATTCCTATTTTTTATCAGAGTTGACAATTCGAATTTCGGGTATGGATTCTCATAATCGGGTTAGAAGGCTTAACTTGTAACCGATCTGAAAAGGGAATGGGTTGCGGATCTTGGATTCGATTTGATTTTGGGTTATGGTGTGTAAAATATGTGGGTTTGCTCATCTTGACTCGAGTATGTGATGATCAAAAACGACTTGTCTCGAACCCTATATGAATAAGTAACGAGTTTCAAGTTTTTAGATGTAAACCGTGTGGTTTGCTTGACTCGACTAACCCGAAAAATGATCCAGACTATTTTATACAAACTAAACCTGAAAAATGCATATATAAACTTAGCGGTGAATTGGCTAGGCTTTAATTTGTCAGTTGATTTTTGCGTGTTTGTAAACCAATATAATTTTCTTTTCATCTCATGACTTAGTTGGAAACAATATCTTAAAAACTAGATTGGACCGGCCAATTTTATGGAATCTTAGCGATGATTTGTTTTTTTTTAATCTTTTTATCATCTATTTCGAGGATCGAGCTTGATAAAAACCGAACAAATTCAATTGTGACATAATAATTTTGTTTGTCACCATAACTATTGATTTGACTTTATCAATCCAATAACTCTTTGAATAAATCAATTAAGTCTTAGTGAAAATAATCTAATTATTACTTAATTAATTGATTAGAACAATCATTGATAGAGCATTAAATTTGTCTATAAATTATAGTTGAATTAACCTAATGATATAATAAGTTTACGAAAACAAAATTTGTATGTATCATTTGATACATGTTCTTTTACTGTTTTCGTGTACTCGTAAATGTTAATAAATTTATAAATAATTGTTTGCAGTTCTTCAAAAATATTGAAGTACTACATATAATTTCACATCCATCGTTATTTGTACTTACTTTTTGAAGTGTTTGCAAACACGTAAGTTTATCGGTCATCCATCACATAATTCGATAAAATTATGTTTTACTATTACAAAAAGTAAGTTACATTGCAAACAATGCAATTTGAAAACCATCAACACAAATGCTAGTGGAGACTGGGTATGTTGATGATACCTTATTGCTTCTTTGTTCACTTTTTGCTAATGTGGTTTAGGTTGATGTCAACTTCCAACCAACATTTTCTTTAAAAGTTCAAGTCCAAACCCAAGCTTGCAAGTAAATATGTTTATAGCAAGCAATAAATATTCAACTAATAACCAAAACAATCAATCTCATTGCAGTTGGTACTTGAAGGAGACAAAGAATAGTTAATCTTTCAATAGGTGCTTCATGTTTGTGTTAAATATTGTGGAATCTAGTATCTTGGTTGGTTATCTTTTGCTAGAAGGACAAAATATGAAATATCGTTAGAGACGTCAATTTAAGTTTTGAGTTGAATATGTTAGGTTTTGTTTCGAAAGTCCTAATTCATTCTCTAGCTAAGGGTTGAGAGATTCAAATTACTGGTTTGGTCGGGGTTTTACAAGTAGGATGTGATGATTCTTGTGGTTAGGCTTGACTGTAACCAAAAATTGGCCTCACCCATTTTATGCAACCGAACTCGCAAAAATAAGGGATGTGTTTTAGGTGCAAAAACTAACATGTAAATACACATATACATTTTAATATGTATATTTACATATTCATCACTTTCATACATTTATAAGTGGATTTGCAAATATTTATCAGTGTTCAAAACAACTTGTAAATGAGACAATACTTTCAAACAATAATAATTAATTTTTATACATTAATCCGTGCAAAAACTAACATGTAACTAGACAATATTAATCTACCTGTATAGTTATTAATGGATATCTATACATACATAATTGCAAACATATACTTATAAAATGTATGAACCAAAAGGTATATGAGTCATTGACGCGCATGTAATTTCATAATATACGACATAATTATTATTTTATTAAACTCTAGTCATTTCTCTCACCTTGAATGTCGTTTTTATTTCATTTCTGCTCAATTCAACAAACAAGAGCTCGATATATGAATCAAAATTTAAAGGTGGAAAACACCCATACGTATATCATTGAAAGATACATGTTATAAGGTTCTATAAGTTATGCACGTTTTTTTTTTAGGTCATACAAATAGTATCCATTGTCCCCCAATATTAAATTTAAAACCATACACTTATATCTTCTGTACATAAGCACATGTATATCATACACACGTGCAAGTTCAGCTCAGGTCTTTTCAATCAGAACTCAAAAACCCGATCCGACCCGACCTGAAGTGTTATCTATATGTCAAATTGTTATTTTTTTAATAAATATATTTACAGCTCTCAAATAAATAAATAAATGTTTTTTTGCTTCAAAATTTGTATTTATTTACATAGATAATGATTTTTTTAAAATCTATATTATTTTGTTTAATTATTTTATTCACCATCTCTTT
>JAYMTH010000630.1:0-19200 GCA_036897465.1 Pelargonium australe
ACTAACAGGGTGACGCCCCCCACGGGGGGTGAGAAACACTGGCCTGCAAAGCGGGCCTGTTGTCCCTCGCTTATCAAAAAAAAAAAATATAATCACATTCTGCACATGATTTAGGAATTATAATGAGGGTATACTACTTTCTAAATCTAGTCATTTAATAATTAGTAAATTCCCCACCCGAGCAAAATGAAAAGGTGATATAACCCAGCATTACCGGAGCCAAAAATTGTAACAAAGGCATGACATCTTCAAGCTCAATTGGAAGGCTACCCTCTGTATCGGGAGGGATGAAAACATTCTTTACGATTGGTATAGGCCCCTGAACATCATACAACCCAATTTTGTGGCTGAAAGTAGCTAGCCCAAACAATGCACCAGGCCCAAGAGCTGCAAAAAAAAGGGGATAAATTTTCAGATCAGAGGACAGAACTCAGGCAGGAATGAAATTGGATGTCATTATGATCTAGCAATTATCAACCTTCTAAAGTTGCTAAGAGTGCACTTTTTGTAAGTTCCAAAAATTCTTCAGAGGCTGCAGAGAAAGCCAACAGAATGTAATTATTAATGTGCCAGCCAGAAAGAAAGAAAGAATACATTACACAGGGCAGCAAGTTAGTTCTCGAAGTAATAATTTAAATAAAACAGATTCAATAGACAAAGGAAAAGCTTAGAGCAGATTTCGATAATAAAACAAAAGGCTTGGAACGGCATGACTCGCAAATCCTTTTGCTTACAAATATTATTAACCCCGCAGAAACTTCATGAATGTAGCCCAAACCCAACCATTACTCAACACTTAAAAATAGTAATATCCCATGTCATGCATATTTAGCAGATGTCATCAATCTCAACCAATGTATTTCTATTCTAGATGCATTCCAATGAGAATAGATCACCTGGTCAAAATTCTATGGCCAAACATTCTGGTCACGAGGAAGTTATACTTAATGGAAATTCATCAGGATGGCCTAGTTGGAGATGAACTGAGCTAATACCAGTTGTAGAAAACTAACACTGAATCACTAAAATGATCAAGGATATAGATGCACTCTTTCATGTAAATAATTTGTACATAAAAAAAGTTTAAAACCTTTTTAACAGTCAGGGAGTAATCAGAATATCAAATAGACATGTTTAACAATATTAATCTAGCACAACAACAATATGTACTCTAATCTGGAAAACCCTAGGGAGAACCTAGAAGACACAATTGAAGCCTTACAATTACCATATTTTCACCTTTTGATACAATTTCTATATTCTATCATGTACTCATGACAGACAACAATGAAAAATATCGCATATAAGCATATTTCATATCGGATAAATAATTTAAAATGCAACTATGTACAATCTTAATGAACAAAATAACCAAAAGGGATCGTACAAGCCAAATCAACAGCGGCAACATAGACTGGACGAGCTTCCATTGCTTCTCCATCCCCATCTTCCTCTGAAACACAGAAACAAAAGAAATGTTGATAACCACAGCAAAAATAATTCTGCATAGATACCCAAGAAAAAAAGTAAGCATCCCCTAATGGAGCCAAGAACAAGTATTAAAATTGCATTAGGCAAGCTGATTGTAAAGGATGAAGGAAGAGAGAAGAAGCAAACGTAAAATGCATATCCCAAAGGATCCTCTCATTTACCTCTCCTCCATAAGCAAATGAATAGATCATAACACAATTGTAAACCATCAAAGTTAATGAACTTCAATTCCTTAAAACTGCTTAGGCCCTTCATGAATGGTTACCAAAACATAAATCTGGGTGAATTGAGCCCCTTCAAATAAAATCAATTCCAAGTTTTATCTCTACTTCACAATCACAGTAAAAACAAAAAACAAAAATTATGTACTCTAAACTAAGATTCCTCTCGAGAGCTCAAAATCACCCTCATTTCCTTCTCTTCATTTGCCTCAATTCAATAGACTTCAAATAAGACCACACTGAAAGCGAGCAAACAAAAACACTGAGTCAACTCACCGGGCAACTCGAGATCTATAAACGAAGACATCATCTCCGGGCAAGACTGAGGATGGGAGTAGCGAGCCACGGCCTCGGAGGAAAGTCCGTTGAGAGTCCCACAGAGAGAGCAATTCCAAGCCCACTGCTCGAGCTCACATTTCGTATTGAAGTACGCCCAGCAGTTCTCGCACCTCGGAAGCAAGTGCCCGTCGGATCCGTAAGCCGGCGGGGCACCGTTCTCGTCCACCGCCGCGAACGGCGTCACCGTAACACCCCATGGGAGGCCAGAATTTTCCTGCGCGTCCGGATCAGATGGAAATCGCGAAACTGTGGCTCGAACTGCCATGGATTCTTAGTGTTCTGGATTTGTTTTGGTTGATGCTTTACTCGGGAAACAACCGGCGAGGGAAGATTGTGAGTGAGGGGTGTAGGTTAGGTGAAGTGTTCTTGCTCGGCGCAGGTTAGCATAGACTCTGCCCAGAGCGTTCCACATAAACTGGACCAGTCGTTGAGTGACACACCAGCAAAGGTGTTCGCTGACGTGGAAAACTGGTTGGGCCGAGATTTTGTACTCTATTTACAACATTGGGCCCTTAATTAGGCCTGTAACTCTTAATCCAGTGGAACCGATCCAGGATTAACTGATTTAGTCGAATCTGTTTCTGTTCCCGCGACTCAGTCCAATCGGCCCGGTCTTCAAAACCGCCCGAACTCTACGCCATTCTCTTCATTCTGAAGAATCTGAGCTCTCTCTCACTGGTCGCTTCTCCGTCGCGACAACTGATAGGTTATACATTTCGTCGTTTCTCTGTTTTTGTTTCAATTCCACGCGCACTGATTTTTCCGGTTGAGTTTTTCTGTGTATTGATGTTGTTTGTGATGTCTTTTGTTGCATATTGTTGAGATTTCATGTAATTTTAATCAACGAGTATCAATTTTCTTTTTCGATGGATTATATCTTGTATATGACTGAAAATTTACACCATGATTTACTTGTGTCGAGATCACTAAGATTTAGGAGAATCGCCGCTCACTTGGAATTTGGATTTCAGTTCATGTCATTGATCAATGATCATGTGTTGTGCTCATTAGATAGCATTGATAAGCTTAGGTGCTATTTTTTAAGTGTGGAGCATTGTTTAAGGGGAGATGATAAAGCGGAGATAGAAATGTGTGCCTTCTTATTGTGGAAACCGATCATTTAGGTTCCATATGTGTGCTTGATTCTGGACGTTTTGTGTAATTCAATCAATTTGGAAGTTTTTGCAAGAGAGAGGCTCATTGTCCATATTCCATATTGTTGTGTGTAGATAATAATCAACTACAATGGCTATGAGGATGGTTGCAAGATATGTACCACGGAGGTACTCAAGTAGCGGCAAAATTCTGAGTGAGGAGGAAAAGGCAGTAGAAAATATGTACATTATGGTAACTTTCAATTCCATTTAATATGTTTGCAGATGCAATACTTTACAGGCTGTTACGTGTGATGTTGTTTGGATGGGGATCCCTGAGAGTGATGACTTCAGCTTTTGTATTTTTGTTCGTAATTTGTAGCTCTCCTTTTGATATTTTCTGCTTCATATTTATGATATATTGATATATTTATTGTATTTTCCCCTCTCCAGTATGTTCCATTAATTTTCAGATTTTCAAATTTCTTAATGCTAAGATTTTTTGTCTATTTTCTACTGTTTTTCCCCAAGGTGATTGATTGATTGTGTGAATTTATTAAGGTCCAATATTCTAGCTAAATTTCTAGGATTTTCATTTTTGTTTGCTCGCCTGTGTGCATGATCCTCATTTAGAGAGAGAGAGAGAGAGAGGTGGCATATCGATTTGCTACTAAATCATCAATACCTCCAAGACATTATTCTGATTTTGAAAAACGTGAAAGATTGAATATAGTTTTTAAATTCTTCTCTTTAATCATTTCTATTCGCAATTTTGTTTAACTATTTAATGAGTGATTTGTCTTGTGGCAGAAAACTGAGCAAGAGAAATTGGAGAGGCTTGCACAAAAGGTACTATAGCAACATGCCTTTCACTGACCTTTTCTTGACATTTTGCTTAGAGAGATAGAGAGAGAGAGAGAGAGTCGTATTTTTTTTGAAGTCAAAATATCACTTATATCTTTTGGTGGTTAGGCTTCATCTTTCTCTATCCCAAATTGGAGTTCCTTGATACTGATTATTGGTTAATATCTTAGTACTCTCCTTAATGAAACAAATCAGAACTTGATAATCAGATATGCCTACTCATTATGTGCTAATAATAATCAACTCTTCAGGCACTCAGTAAAGCTCTCTGGTCTGATTTGTTGGTGTATTGAATGTTAAACAAGACTATTATGTATTTCTTTTCTTCACAACTCACAAATTTATAGATTAAGGCTAGACTGACTATCCAGATCTGGTTTAAGATGTGAAGATTGTATATGTGTTTGTACAAGTTAATCCAATGGTTAGTTTGATTGAATTGTTAGTGACTTGGGCAACACGTGCATAATGGGTTGAAAAAATGTAGGGTCCTAAAGTGGAAACGAATCCAACTACGAGCACTGGTGGTTCTGTGAATGATGCAAAACCAAGCGGCTCCATTTCCTCTGGATCAGAGAAAGTATCAACAAACAAGTGAAGGCTTTGGATCCAAGACTTGAGTCTGAGATTAATATGCTTTAGACATATGGGCATGAGCAGGTTACAGGTGAAGGCTGCTTTGACATTTCAACTTGGTTGGAGGTGGATGAAAATAAACCCCTGTTATGTGCCATTTACCTTTTTGTTTCATTTGCTTGTTTTATGGTTATGTTTCATGCGATTTCAACCCAGTTTCATAAAGAAAAAACTACTCTCTCTTTTTGGTTCTTGGAGTTAAGAAATGTATGCTCTTTTTGCATTGTTAGGATTTATTTATCAGCTGCTCGTTGTTTCATTTGTGTTATGTGTAAGTGTATATGTTTTGGGTTTCAAAACTGCTCGAGTTCGAGACGTTCTCTTCAGAAACAGGGGAGTCGAAGGACACGACGGTGCTATCTCCTCTTCCACCCGTGCGCGGTCTGAGGATCGATTGGTACGAATCCATGGCCCATCACAACGGCTTCTTGCACTGCCTCACCTGCGATCACAACATCATAGCGTACGACCCAAACCTGGTTGGACATCGTGGACTACAGGTGCCGCCACATTGGCGTGCCCGGAGACGACTTCGTGAAGGAAAGGGAAAGGGAGCTTCTTGCCTCGAGCCACGGCCACCTGAGGTACGCGGAGGTTGTGGAGCAGGAGATGGAAGGAGGTGATACGAGCTGGTTCTTGCGCGTGTGGGTGCTTGTGGACTATGATGCAGGGGATTGGCATCTGCAGCACGATGCGGAATTGGGTGATATTGGGTACTCTGATATGGATGAGTTTGCGATTCCTTACGTTGCACCTTTGGCTTTACATCCACTGGACAATGATGTATTGTTCGTGAGCTGTTGGAGGAATGCTCAAGAAACTCCCGTGATTGCTTCCTACAGCCTCCGGAAACGAACAATTGAGACCGAATGTTATAACCCGTCGGGAGGCCAGCTTTTTTCCTCACGCCGGTTCCTCCACCAACTTGGGCTCCTGGAGCCTGAATAGCATTTACCATTTAATCATCTATTTTTAAGTGACACACCAACCAGTAGCATATACGAGTTAATGAAATCAAATACATCGAGTTGTTTAGATGTAAAAGGTGGTGGGTTCTTGAAAAACTCTTGGCTGCCTCGCTTTCCATTAGTCACTACTTTTATAGTTTTGTGCAATTGTTGCTCCATGGCAGGGAGGAGTGAGGGAAAAAAGTCAACATGCCACATATGACATATGGCTCTATGTGAAATCTATCTAGAATCCAATATAACAATGATAAATAAATAATAAATATTGGTGTTATCCAAACATTCATAAGTTGCAATTTGTAACATCCAAGCACCACGTCAACTTTGATGTGTATACTCTCATTCATGTTCAAGGAACACTCGTGAGAGTACCCTCGTTCATCTTTTGAGCATATTACGAGAACCTCATGCCAAAATTTCGTCTCTCCGAACACACGAATCGCGCTTCAAGAAATAGGTGAGGTAATTCGAAGCGGGTGAGTGTGTGAGACGACATAACAAACCTTGTAGAACGCAAGCAGCCGACAAGAAGACTTGAGTAGCACTCACACATCTGACAAGCAAACTTGCCAAGTGTTCACGTATTCAGAGTGGAGATCTCTTCTGAAGCAAATACTTCCCTCGGAGCCGAGCTCTTGCGTCCAATGAGTTTGGCACGGAGCGCTCCAACATCATTCTGCAAGTTCGTCTCGACATACTCTCCAAACATGTGCTCGTGTGATGTGTTAAACATGCTTTGTGGAATTTGACACAACAATTAGTTCTTAAATAACCTTAATCACAAAAGGTTACTAGGATGTTACCCGAGGTAGTAGATACTCCATTTTGATCTCATGACACTTGTAGGGCATGTGGTGGAGGCTCAATGTTCACCTGACATCCATGGAGGACACGTCCAGGTAGCTAAGGCTTGTATTCCTTATGGGTGTTACAATGGGGCCTTCATTGTTAACGACCAACCATGCGTCATCACGAATTACAATGAAATATTTCATTGTCAACGGATCTACAGAAACGTCGGAAATAATAAAAATTTATGGCGACTTTCTGGCTGCCAAAAATATTGCCGCCGGAAATAATAATGCGGGAAAATAAAATTATGTAATGGATCTCCGACGCCATTTCAATGACGTGGCCGTATTTTTTTTTTCTTTCCCAACTGCCACGTCATCGGAAGGCCGTGGGAAACTAAAAAAAATTGATAGACCCGACTCTTCCCCTTCTTTTCCTCACTCTCGTTTTCTCTCTCCCAAACCCTACCTGCCGGCGTTCGTGGTGTGGTGTGGTGCCGAGAAGAGCTCGTCTGCCGCCGTTCAGAGAGGGGGGTTGTTCGTCCGCTTCTTGTCTGAGCTAGAAGACGTCTGTCCCGAGGCGTGCCTTCTGCCGCCGGTCGGAGAAGAGCCTTCCGCCGCCGGTCCGAGAAGAGGTAAAAAAAATTCCTCTATGTAAAACTAAAATCATCTTTCTATGGTTTATGTAGGTCATAATCGAAACTGTATGCATAAATTGCGGGCCAAAGAGTTGTGAGCTTAGCTTTCGTTCTGAAATTTTATTTATATTATATAACGTTTGTAGTTATTGTAATAAACTATTTTCAAACGCCGTCGAATGTGAAACTGCTCTGGCGTCCTAGAATTAGGTTCGGTGGCTGGGAGCAGCAGATCCTTTACCGCTTTTGTCTGGACTGGTCTCTTGCTGCTGTGCTTGGAGATATGGAGGGAAGAGGAAAAGTGGTGGTATCAGCTCTCCAATTTGCTTGCACCGATGATGTCTCCACCAACGTCGCCACCGCGGAGAGGTCTATTTTCAATTTCTGGATTTATCTATCTTGATGGTATAATTAGGGCTTTCGCTACTTATTTCTAGTACGCTGATGTGTTTTATTTGAAGTTTTGAACTGATTTTATGGATTTGACTGTTACTGTCAAATAAATAACTTTATTTGTTAAGATTAAGAATGTCTAATGTTTATGCATAAGTTGATTTGGCTCCTTACTGAAGTAAATATCAGTTAAATTCTTGATTATCTTTCTCATTTTTGGTAGTGAGAAAAACTAATTTTGTGTAATCAATTTCTTAAATTTTCACATTTTGAACTCTCATTTTCATTCTTTATTTTGCGTAATCATCTTCAGTTTCTTTCTTCTTCTCTGAGTAATCCTCTATTCTGCAGATTGGTTCGAGCTGCACATGCAAAGGGTGCCAAAATCATTCTTATTCAGGTAAGTGTTTGTAGGTGAAAATGCTGATTTCCGGTACAAGTTTATCATGTCATCAAGTCCCTGTAAAACATATGCATATTTGTAAAGCTTACACGGCTTCGTTTATGCTAATATTTTTATTAGCTATATTTCTTACTTATAAACTATTTTTATTATTATCAAACACTCCTGTTATAAGGTTACAAGTATACATCTAGTAAGGGTTTGCCGTTTGTATACGCTCTTTCTTTACTCATATCAAGGAAGCTAGTTTCTGCTATAACAGTAGCATTACTTTTTCTTTTCTTTTTTTCTATTGTAGTGCTTGCTTACTGATTTTGTGCTGCTCTTTAATCCCATATTATTAGTGTCTTGGTTCAGATATGATGATGTTTCCTATACCGAAGCTAATAGCTATTTATTGGTTATTGATACTGTTTGAGCTATCATGCTTTATAATCATGTGTATATATATGTTCAGGAACTCTTTGAGGGACATTACTTTTGCCAAGCACAAAGGGAGGATTTTTTTCAGCGTGCTCGGCCTCACAAAGGCCACCCTACTATCCTGAGGTTAAAATACTATGCTGGCTACTATTGTTTCGCATCATGGCTTTTGTCCCATCACGAGATCAGAAACAAGTTTTGATTTTTAACTATTTGTATAGTGATTGTACTAAAATTATGTCCATATCTCTATGTGCAGGATGCAGAAACTTGCTCGGGAGTTGGGTGTAGTGATACCAGTCAGCTTTTTTGAGGAGGCAAACAATGCCCACTATAATTCAATAGCCATAATTGATGCTGATGGGACAGATCTTGGACTTTATAGAAAGTCACATATCCCGGATGGCCCAGGTATGAGAGATGCTGAAACCTTTGTAGCCTTGAATTTTATTGCTACGTGTTTGTTCTGATAACAACAAACTATTCTTTCCTCTAGGCTACCAGGAAAAGTTCTACTTCAATCCAGGTGATACCGGCTTCAAGGTTGGTTCTCAATGCTGAACTCAAATGAAATTTTCGTTTAGTAACTTGAATGTTTGAATTGAATTAACTGGCTAACTTCAACTTGGTGAACAGGTTTTCCCCACTAAATTTGCAAAAATTGGAGTGGGTAAGAAGTTATATATGCTTATGATTTTTTTTTTCCGCTCTTTTATCTGCCTGCATTCGCATAAGTGTTCTTGTAAATTTATTTTAGTGTAATAAACTTATGATTTTCAAACTGTTAGGAAATCATTTACCTGTATGATGGCCTACTGTGCACCACTACATTTTAGCTTTTTAATATGTCCAAACTGTTAGGAATAGCAGAGTCAATTGCGTTAGTTTTAATACTACCTGCAAAGGATACGAAGACTTTCCTAAAGTAACTCCTGCACTTTTTTTTTTTGCGGCAGCCATTTGCTGGGACCAGTGGTTTCCAGAGGCAGCCCGTGCAATGGTTCTTCAAGGTGCAGAGATATTGCTTTATCCTACTGCTATTGGTTCTGAACCTCAAGACGGTGGACTAGATTCTTGTGATCATTGGAAGCGAGTGATGCAAGGACATGCTGGAGCTAATATTGTAAGTTTCAGACTGGCTATTGTATTGCACTTCTGGAGTTGACCTAGTTGATTGTACAATAGCAGTTGTGCATCTTGGTTTTAAATCCTTCTGGATTTTCCATTAAATAGTGTATATAATCTTCCTCATTTCATACCCTCTTGAAAATTCCAAATCAATGTGCCACTGTTATACTTTGGCCACTAAACTATATAATTGGCAACATTATTTGTGCAATTTTTTTTATCGTCAGTTTCGTTGTACTCATCGTTCAGAATCTACTCTTTTTAATATCTTTTTAGATTTTTATGCATGATAAGAAGAGAAATCTATTCATTTTCCTCCACATACTACATCATAGAGCAAATGGTGTAGTCAATGGTGGTTGCAGTTTCACGACCTCCCATTTGTCATCATTCCCTGTGCATAACTGACATAATATTTGGATTAATCTGCTTTTGACAAATTCAGGTTCCTCTAATAGCTTCAAACCGCATTGGGAAAGAGATAATCCAGACGGAGCACGGGGATAGTGAAATCACTTTCTATGGGAATTCTTTTATAGCAGGTAAATGATTCTATTGTCTCCTACCATTTGCCGGCCTTTTATTGGCATGAGCTTGAACTTCCTACCTCTGGTAATGTATTAACTTATGTATTTAATGCAGGGCCCACAGGGGAAATTGTCGCAGCTGCTGATGATAAAGAGGAAGCTATTCTAGTTGCAGAATTTGATCTGGACAAAATCAAATCAAAGAGAAAGAGTTGGGGAGTATTTCGTGACAGGAGGCCAGATTTGTACAAGGTGCTTCTGACTTTAGATGGCAGCAATGCCTCAGGCATGATTTGAATGTTCTCAAACCCCATATATACCTTGTTGTAGAGATAATGAATGGAAGTCCTTTAAAATTTGTTACCATGTATCGTTTTTTAAGAGCAGCCATAAGAAAGAAATAGACCATGTGTGGTCAAAGACAATATTTGAAATAAAAAGTTCTATCAGCAAATATTGGTTATTGGATACCAATTTTGTCCAAATATTTGTCATTAACAACTTTTGCTCCCTTTATGTGTAGGTTGCTTTATTTATCTCATCTGATCATTGTGATTCAATGAACAAATTATCAGTTGACTTCAATTGGGTCAACTGAGTTACATTCAAGCTATTTGTTCCACATTTGGCTGACCTTAAACATTGTCGGAATGAACTATTTAACATTGTCTACTTCTGTTCCACATTTTATACAATAGCCACTATTTTGGAGTCCTTGTTTATCAGAATCAGAAACAAAGACTTGAAAGTCATTAATCCATGTTAATGCCAATTACGAAGTCTAATTAGATGTTATTGTGAATGATGATATTGCCATTCACCATATCAAGTTACAGTTTCAACAAACTAAGCATGAACGTAAAAACATTGATTATTCACAAACTACTGCTAACCGCGTGCCTTGTCAGAGTTGCATCAATTCCAGCCAATGTTAAGCTATCTTCACCGCCAAGCTTCAATACGCTCTGTTCTTGAATCCAGACAGCTTAGACCTCCGATGCCCTTGGTCTTTTCAGCACCTTCAATAGGAACTACAGGTTCCTGCCCATTCACTTTTATGGGACCTCTTTTCAGACTAGAATTGCTTGATTGCCCAATCTTGTTCTTACCGGAGTTGTTTCTATGGACTACACCATTGACTTCACCAGCTTCAACTCGAGTATCGAATGGCCCACCATTCTCATCGGGAACTAGCTTCTCAAAATAAATCAACGAGCTGTAGTTTTCGCCCTCCATGCCATCATTACCTTGATTACAGTCGTGCAGACTCTTTGTAGAGGGCTCTTCGGCTATGAAGGCTTGCTCTATGTCTTCATCATCTTGGGCAGTATCCTCCAGGCAGGGATGCGAAGGACTCTGATGTCCACTCTCATCAGAAGGCTCTAGGCAAGAAGCAGGAACTGGCTCTAGCACTGAATTCTGTCTTTCCCGCAATGCCTTTAGGACAAGTGTCTTGAGGAAGTTCATCACTTGGACAGCATACATCAATGCAGTCAAGGGATCGGCCATCTGTACCAAGTATCAGCCAGATCAACTTTACAGGCATATATGAGTATGTCATGTGTGTATATATATATATATATATATACACACCTGCTAAATTGAAAACCCACCTTAGTCATGTTGGGAGCAAAAACCATTGCAATGTTACGTGCGTTCATCTTGTTAAGATGTTCTTGCTGGACAACATCAGCCATAAGGTTGATCGCCCAATCCAGTAGAGCAGCTTCTGTTGGAGGTAGACCCCCTACGAGCTCGGAGCATTGCTCTTCTGTCTGGCACTGCATTACCTGTTCAGGCGACAAAGAGTCGAGAATCCCGATTGGGAGTTCTCTAAACCAGGCCTATGGAATAAAAGATACAATAAGTCAATACAGAAAACTTGGATGCCAAATGATGAAATAATTTGGATTAAACCTAGATATACTGATTCTTCTTTCACACACATAGAAAAACCTAAGGGAAACTCGAACTCAAGAACATCGTTTTTAAAATTTTATTTGACTACTAAAACAGTTATCATCAACTGACAAGAGACGAGAAACTTGAAATGTAACTTTTCTTTGTTATCATCAATTGATCATCCTACACTGATACATGGCTATATAGGAAGCCTACTGAAGGGTCCAAAACATTCTTTCAAAATGAAGAGGAACTCTTATTCTCTTACTTTTTCATGCTATATCAAAAACTAATGTCCAGTTTATTGAATACAGAAGATGACGATGATCATACAAGTAGCTGCATAGCCTGATGGGAAGAGAATACACTGAAAATATTGTGGGAATACCTTTTTTCCAATTTATCTAGTACAAACCACATTGATCTAATGTTACAGGTACTAATACTATATTCTACCAGTTATTAGTCACTTGGATCAGTACATTGTAAATTATGCCCAATACACATGGCAGTGTGAGTCTTAGCAACTTAGCACTTAAAAAGTTACTTAGGTGTCCCAATTTTTTCGCCTTATTCTAGGCACTTGGCAGTTTACATCGATATATTATTTTGCTAGGTAAGATCCTGAACTTACTCCAATCCAGTTACACCTAAACCAAAGTGCAGGAGCTATACATGTACATTCATCCACATCACATAGGATGGCCACTATGCAGCAATAGTTTCAATCGTGATTTCCCAATTCAACAAACTATAGTGAATTAACCGTTCTAAAAACGTGTAAGTGTGAACCCAGCATTTGAACCTATTGGTCACACAATTAATTGTAATCATCACTTGCCTGCATGGGAATCCTATAAAGCAACCATGGGTAAACAATCATACCACTGAAGGTAAAATTCAATGTAAAAAGTTCACATCTTTTAGTTATAACTTAGAACATCACAACTGATATCCAAATCTACACCTTGCAAAAATATAAAAATAGACATCGTAAATGAGATGCAGGGCTTGGAGTTTGTCTCTTGGCAGCTGGAGTAAATGGAGCACGCCCATCCCTCCCCCACCCACCAAAAAAATGATCATAAAGAAAAACAAATGCCATTTAAGGAATCAACTTTCAAAAAGTTTCAGCACAGTACCTTGATAAGACCTGCTAAACAATGTATATGAATGCCTTCAGGCACCACTCCCCTATTTAGTTGGCCCCTAACATACTCCTCCTGGCTGTTTTCTGCATTAATTCTGAAAATCCCTTCGACCTGCAAGGCTCAACATAAATGAAAATCAGAGCCAATACACTCCTATAGTTAGAGACTTAGCGTGAAATAAGAAACATCACATAATAAAACATAGGATCCCAGCAAAATATACAAATATAAAAGAGTCTTTCACTCATGCAGTCGTCTTAACTTGGCTGCACGAATCAATACCTGCAAGCCTCCCTGAGCATACAAGTGTCTTTGCATTAGCAGGAGTATTGTTGGCACACTGTTTCCTCGGGAATCAAATGACAACTGCATGGATTCCGTGGAAACTCCAAAAACATGGGCACTGCATATGAAAATAAGAGAAGTTAAAATGATAAACAGAAAGGGGGTTATCATGCCAGTCAAATATTTGTGTAACATTGAATATGGTCATCACAAACTAAGGTGCAAGTGTGGACTGGTAACATGATGTCAATTGTCAACCATTGTTCATCTATCTATAACTTGAATTAACATTGTTCCAGTGCCATAAACTGATAGGATCCGTAAGAACAACAGTAAATCAGTAATTAACACTTAACAGTAAAAGAACAGCAGAAGCAAAACCAAGCAACTTTGCAGTGAAATCCAAAAATCCACAGATTAAGCATAACAAGTAGCAATATCAAGAGCTGCATTGCTTCAAACAATCTCACTTGACCTGTTAAAAACTAGAAATGGTTGATTTCAAGAACTGCTCAAACCAATTTAATTCTTTTTTACTTCAGATTAGAATTGAAACTCACCCACATTTTCATGAATTAGATGAACCAACAAAAAATTTATCAAAACAAAATCACATTTTGAAAGTAACAAGAATCCACATTGACTGAAGAGAAGAGCACAATGTACCTGGCACTAGGGGCTCTCCTGGGAACTTCGGGCTCGAACTCAACAGGCAAACCCAAGAACCCATGGAACCGATCGAACGTGACATGCGCAACATGGCGCACATTCGTCGGCCAGCCGATCTCCATGGCACAGAGCTCCCTCCGATCGCTCTTGCACGAAACCCAAGATTTCCTGAAAATGTCGATCAAGAGGGCCAAAAGCGAAAGCTGATCTCTGCTCTGCTTGTCCCTCTCCTTCACCTCCTCCACTTCGCATCTGGCCGTCGCAGAACCACCCGATTCTCCGGCCACGGAGGAAGACTGCGAGCCACGGTTGGGTTGTGGAGCGGAGCTTGGTGACGAGGCAAACTGAAGGACATCTGTCATGGCTGCCAACCAAGAATTTGTTCCCTTCGAAGCTAAAGATTAAGAAAAATCTGTTCTTGATGTCTCTTCTGTTCTGGGGTTTTAGAAAATCAGGAGATTTTTGTAGCCCATGAAAAAAAGAAAACAGAAAAAGCAGAAGAGAGGTTCAGAGGGAAATGGGGTTGGGTTTTGGTTGCGAAAAAGTTGGCTGGATTTGGTTTCAATCAGTTGAAGTTGAAGAAGCATCCAAAGAGATAAGAGACAGAGAGAGAGAGAGAGAGGCTTTGGTGGGAAATGGAGCTCTGCAGAGAAGAGAAGAGAAGAGAGGAGAGGAGGGTCTGATTTTTTTATTGATTTATGTTTAGGTTCAGAGAAAAGAAATGGATTTTAGCGAGTTGTCAGTGTAATTAATAGTATAATGTAATGTAAATAGTAGGCAACTTCATGAAGAAGAATGCTTTACGCCATTATGGCAATCTTTTTATTTAATAATCCAATCATAAATAATGCATTAACCCTTCCTCCATTAGCTCCTTGGAAGGAGGAGGAAGAGAAAATTGTGATGTGGGCAGCTTTTAGAGCTTGTTTGCTGACATTACATTTTTTTTTTTTTTTTTTTTTTTATTTTTAAGAAAAATATGTGAATTGGGTTAAAAGGAGGGCAGTTACTTTGAATCTGAACTCAAGGACAATCAAAATCCAATTTAATTTAACATGATCTGATCAATTTTGAGTTGGATCAGGTCGAATATGTCGTACAAATTTACATGTCGAATTAAACTGTATAATGCGAATATGTATGATTACACTCATTTTATGTCTATTCGACTCAAAACTCAAATAAACAAAATTCTTTTGAGTCGTATTCAGAATCCATTTAGTCACCCAAACATACTCGATCCGGTGCACAAAATTACCATCTTATTCAAGCTTTGAGTTTGGAAGGGAAAAAATGTGATCAACACGTTCAAAACTTGGTATAGGAGGTTGGGCTAACCGATTAAAGCGTTTCAAATTTTCTTTGAAATCTCATGATCAAGTTTTTCAGCTGACGGTATGAGATGAGTTATTTGAATTTACAATGAATAGCTACTCTTATTATATAGCTCGATTAATAAATAAAAAACTTGGTATATGCTATATTAATTACTGCTACTTGCATTACAGATCAGCTACCAACCTACCACCATAACACCATTTTGCCGCGCCTTCCGGTAGATACAGTATCCTCAACAACTGCCACAACCAGGAATAGTAAAGTGGAACTGAGTTGCCTATTTATCTATCATTTCTGCTCCACACTAATATCCTTTGATTCTTTACGTGTAGCCGTTGACTTTTATTATTATTGTTACATTTTTGTGGAACACAGTAATGAGTCCATTTATGTTAGATCAACACCCAAATTTTAGGTCTGAAGTTCATGATTTATTTGAACTTAAAAGAGTTATTTAAGACAGTAACATTCACACAAAGAGAAGAAGCCAACATATTTAATACTATATTATTTTGATTTTCAGTCAAATAAGCCTATCACCAACATTTAAAATGTTGTATCCAAAGTGCATATATAATAAAATTACTATAAAATACCAATTGTGCATGTGCTAAGTCTATAATATATCATGGAAAAGTAGGAGAAGTCCAAGTTGTTTGGATTTTATGGTTAATCTACATTCGGAAATTAGAGATTTTTTCTCTTGCGTTGACAATTAGAGAATAGAGTAATTGTTTTCTGCAAGTTGACCAAAAATATGATCATCGTAATTTTCATGGTACACAACACTCTTGCGACCAAGAGAACTTTTCTAACAACCTATAATAATCCTAACCAACCTTTACTAATAAAAACTAACTAAGAAAATTGGGCTAGAAATAAAAGTCCATGGGCCCGGCTTATCCGTTTCAGCCCAATCTCAAGTTACAACCATTCCACAGTTATTCAAGTGACGAATACTTCTAGATGGGACCTGTTTTCCTGATCAATCACATCCAGAAAGACCGGATCGACGGTGATGTGGCTATCCACGTGGCACTTAAACTTGTGGTCCCACCACAGCAACTTCGCCGCACCCCCAATTTCCACAGCGGCGTCGAGCTTCATCTCTCGTTTCGCTACGTCGGCGAGGAACCGAGCGGCGTGGTGGGCCAGCTCCAGCCCGTCGAGCCTCGCCGGGAGGCGGATGATCTGGCAGGACCGGGGCGACTGAGATCCGGCTTCGACCCGGGCGGATCCGAGGAGCGAGCCGTCGTAGAAAATGGCCATGGTGGTGGAGTAGTAGTGGATGGGGGCGATGTTAGGGTTGGTGACGTGTACGGTGAGGATTAGCTCGGCGTCGAGGAACGGGAAGTTGAGCTTGAGGGAAGTGAGGCTTATGGAGGTGAGATGGAAGGTAGGGTCCTTGGGCTTCGCCGCCAGAACGAGAGCCGTCGTTGCCGCCGCCGACGCGGCTCCTATTGCCGCCGAACTCCAGCTCCATTTCACCTTTTTAGCCATAGCGTCCGGAAGAAATGGAACCTTTTGCCGGTCTTGTTCCTATTTGATGGTATGATTCGTGGAACACAGGCGGCGGAGTTTGGTAGCTTTGTAGCTCAAATACACTAATTAGCCCTTCTGTTCAAAGGATAATTAGAGTCGGTTTAAATCAGATAATAACCAAATTCACCCCGTGTTTGGACCCAAAACAAATGACTCAACTCTATTTTCGATATCGACAACTAACTATCCTGTTTAATTACTAAACGTGTAAAAGGAGGATGTAGTTAACATAGCATTGAAAAAGACAATAATGCCCTTGGTCTAATTGAAGGGCAATAAACGGTGCATCTTCTTCCTTTGTCTTTTGCTGAGGTAACCAAAAGTTTTCATTTTTTGTACACTGTTAATTTTTATGTTGCCTGAATTGTTGGAGTGATCTAAAGGATTTCATTGAAGCACAAATGATTAAGTTTTTTCTGGTTTGGAGAAGGAAGAAGGGTCGGTGCGCAAAACTCATTAAAAGTAGGAGAAAATAGTTAGAGAAAGTTTGCTCAAGCGACTGTGGCGGCGGCGGTGCCCCAAGTCCTTGGTCCCGTTGGAGCTCTCCATCTCCAACAATGAGTTCCCCACCAATTTTACTCGAGAACAATTAAAACAACCCCAACTCTAGTATTGTACAAAGACCCAATTTTTTCAAATGGGGTTTCTAAGTTTTGTGGTGAGCATACTATAGTGCAAGAATGGAAGAGATCATGGTGGTTTTATATGGAAACAAAGAGAGATGCTTTTTGGAGGGAAGTGGAGAAAAGTGGATAGCTCATTTAGCATAAAAAAGAATGAGAGAATTTGGAGGCAAAGGTTTTGGGAAGAGAAGAGACAAATGAGTTTGGTTTTGTTGATAAAAACAACTAAGTAGTGAAATTGTTTTTCGAGAAGCCATGACTACTTTTTGGTTCTTGTAAATGCTCTGCTTCAAAAAAAAAATTTGTAAGATCTTCAACTAGCAGATTGAAGAAGATGTCTTGTACCTGTACCAAAGGGCATTAAGAGTATTATAAAAAGTTATTACTTCATGTGACATGCACATGTTAATAGAAGTGAGAATATTTCATTATTTTAAATGTTTTACACATTTATTAATTAAACAAGGTAGTTAGTTGTAGACTTCGAAAATAAAGGAGGGTCATGTGTTTTTGAGTCTAAACACAGGATGGTTCACTGTAATTACCCATTTCTTTTAACATGATAATAGTATCACTTGTGTTTTTCCTACTAGGGAACTTGATGAGTTTCTTTGTTGTTGTTGAGAGAGTTAGTCATAGGGTCTTTTGATGTTTATAAGAATATCTTCTTACATCTTTCTTTAAACAAAGACAGATAAATTACTTAACACTCTTATATTATGAAAATGAAACAACAAATGTGTCACTTCCATTTCAGATCTATGAAACACTTGACTTAATAAGATGTAAACAAACAATCTTGAGCCTTTCCAACACTTGAAATTTTAGGCTAGGCTTTGATCTTGAGCTATTGGGCTAAAAATAAAGACCATGATGGGCCCGGGTTATCCATTTCAGCCCAATCTCAACTTACATTACATTACAACCATCCCACAAATTATCAAGTGACGAACAAATCTAAATGAGACTTGTTTTCCTGCTCAATCACATCCATGAAGACTGGATCGACGATGATATGGCTATCCACGTGGACCTTAAACTTGTGCTCCCACCACAGCAACCTAGCCGCCCCCTGAATCTCCACCGCAGCGTCGAGCGTCATCTCTCGTTTGGCTACGTCGGCTAGGAACCGAGCGGCGTGGTGAGCCAGCTCCTGCCCGTCGAGCCTAGCCGGGAGCCGGATGGTCTGACGTGACCGGGCGGGCTGGGAACCGGCTTCGCCCCGGGCGGATCCGAGGAGCGAGCCGTCGTAGAAAATGGCCATGGTGGTGGAGGAGTAGTGGATGGGGGCGATGTTAGGGTTGGTGACTTGAACGGTGAGGATTAACTCGGCGTCGAGGAACGGGAAGCTGAGCTTGAGGGAAGTGAGGGCTATGGAGGTTACGTGGAAGGTCGGGTCCTTGGGTTTCGCCGCCAGACCGAGAGCCGTCGTTGCCGCCACCGACGCAGCTCCTATTCCCGCCGAGCCCCAGCCCAATTTTACCATTTCAGCCATCGCGTCCGGAGGAAATTGTAGTTTTGCCCTTCTGCTCCTATCTGTTTGGTAGGTTTGTATCTCAGAAACACTGATAATTGTTTGAAATTTTACTAATATTTAATTAGAGATAAATGTTTTTTAGTACCCATTCTTTGGCCAAATACCCAATCTAGTACCCAAACTTTTATTGTGCCCAATTAAGTACCCACACTTCTATTTTATACCCAATCGAGTACCTACCGTCTAATTCCGTCAATTTTAACGTTAATTGCTGACGTGGCACGCTGACATGTACAA